>JAWWEE010000075.1:714575-728109 GCA_035221455.1 Xenops minutus | reverse complement strand
GGGGGCGAGCGCAGCCCCCTCCGCCCCCGGACCGGTCCCCCCATCCCGAGCACCGGGAGGGGCTGCGATCGACCCTCTCCCGGTCCGCTGTCTCAGCTTCCCCCCATCCCGGGCACTGGGAGGGACTGGGACTGAGCCCCCCCATCTTCCCTGGTTTCCCCCCATCCCTGGCACGAAGAGGGGCTCAGACCGAGCCCCCCCACACCCTCTGCCTCAGTGTCCCCAATCGCAGGCACCGGGCTGGGCTGGGGCCGCATCGCCCTCATGCCCTGCCTCAGTTTCCCCCATCCCTGGCTCGGATCGGGGCTGAGACCGACCCTCTCCACCCCTCGCCTCAGTTTCCCCCCTTTCCTGGCACACTGAGGGGCCGGGTCCTCATCCCCCGCCCTGCCCCAGCCTGGCACCCTCCAAAAAGGTGGTTGCCCTTTTTTGGTGCCAAACACGTCCCTGTCCCCAGACTGAACCCCCACCCTCTGGTGTGACCCCCACCCGCAGCCCCTGCCTCAGTTTCCCCTCGCACCCAGGGCGTGGAGCTGATTTTTGCCCCAGGGGTGCTGCGAGGTCAAGCCTGCCCACCCCGGGGTGCAGGGGGTGCCAGGGTGGGCACCGGAGGGGCACCGGAGGCCTGGGGGTGGCACACAGAGCAGCGGCCCAGCACGGCGGGGACAGTGCTCTGCTTTCACTGCTTTGTTGCTTTTCCCTAGTTGTTTTAGCCCGAAAAAGACCCAAATCAGGGTATTCCGCTCCCGGTCGTGGGTGCGCTGAGCTGTGCCCGGGCTCAGCCCGCCCTGGCGAGCAGGAGGTTGGCAGTGTGATTCACCTCTTCCTGCATCCCTCCGGTCCATCCCGGTTCCCAGGGCACGGAAAGGGACGGCCAGCCCCGGGAGGGGACACGGAAAGGGGGGTCTCCAGGGCAAGGAAACCACGGCTGTGACTCAGCGCCTGAGTCACCGTCCCCAGGGGGACACCGCCAGCCCCTTGACCTGTTCACACAGCCCCCCGCTGGCCCAGCTCGGGTTCATTACGGCTAATTAATCAACACTCTGAATGAATTCCTCCACAATTCCTATGAGCATCGTCCAGAGGCTTTTTGGTGAGCACCATCCTGGGGCACCCCAATACCCACAGCCCCCCGACATCCCATGGCACCTCAGTATCCCTTGGCATCCCAGCACCCCACGGCACCCTAATATCCCATGGCACCCTAATATCCCATGGTACACTAATATCCTGTGGCACCCCACCATCCCACAGCACCCCACAGCACCCTAATAATCCCACAGCCCCCCAGCATCCCATGACATCCCAGCATCCCCTGATATCCTACTATCCCCTGGCACCCCAATACCCCATGGCACCCTGACACCCCAGGGCCGTGAAGGTCCCAGGACTCCTCCCGGGTAGCAATTTTGGCCGGCCATTTGGAAAACTGCGGCCCTGGGAGGGCTCTTCCCATCCGCAGCCTCCAGATCGGGATTTATTCCCGGATTTGGGGATTATTGTGACCTTTAAGGGAATTCCTCGCGCCGCGGAGGGGTCGATGGGCTCGGGTGAGTCCTGCAGACACCCGTGCGATGAGCAGAGCCGCTCTCAGCTGTGGGGTGCGGTGGGATGGGGAGCCCCCCCGTGTGTGCCCCACCAGCCTCGTGCATGCCGAGCACGCAGGGTGGGAGCCGCGACCCCCGGCCTGTCCCGGCACGCCTCGGCACGGCACGGCACGGCACGGCATCCCAATGCCAAACCCCCCCGGGCCCCACCCCGAGCCCTGCTGGGGCCCAGGCAGGGGTTTTGGGGGGTGGTGCCTTCACAGCACCCCGTCCTGGCTGGCAAGACCCCCAATCCCCCAGAGGGCACCCCCCCCGGGACAGGGACACCCCCAACCACACAGCGGACCCCCTGGCAGTGCCTGGTGTCCCTCCTGGTGGGGAGGGCACCTTGGGGGGCAGGGGACACTGCCCAGTCCTGGGGGGTCCTGGCAGGGCAGCCCCCACCCTCCCTGGCACAGCCCCCAGGTCAGGACCCCACAGGAGTCTCCTCCCTGTGTCTGTGTGTCCATGCACACGTGCACATACATGTACATGTGTGTCTGCATGTCCTTAACTGCATGTGCATGTGTGTGTGTGCATGTGTGAACACGTGTGTAAATGTGTGTGCATGGCCTGTATACATGTGTTCATGTGCATGGTGTGTTCGTGTGTGTGTATGTACATGTGTGTGCACGCCTGGCAGTGTGTGTGTGCATGTGTGTGCACGTGTGCAGGCGTGTGTGCCTTTTGCATGTGCACCCACACGTGTGTGTGCAGCCACACAGTCATGTGAATCATACACGTGTGTGAATCATACATGTGAGTGCATCCACACACGTGAGTGCATCCATACATATAAATGCATCCATACACACATGTGCATCCATACATATAAATGCATCCATACACACATGTGCATCCATACACACATGTGCATCCATACATATAAATGCATCCATACACACATGTGCATCCATGCACACACGCGTGTGCCCACCCTGCAGCACAGCACACGTGTCCCCCCAGCCCCCCCTGCACCACCTTGGCACCTCAGAGCCCCTTTGTGCCACCTCCACGTGTGTGCACACATGTGTGTGTGTGTGTGTGTGCTCACACACGTGTGTCCCTGCCTTCTGTCCCCCGGCAGTGCCACAGCAGCCCCCCCAGGTGCCACCACCCCCCCCGGTCCCTGTGGGTCCCCAGCACCTGCCGCGGCCGTGGCAGTGCCGGCCCTTCCCGGCAGCCGTGGCGCTCGGGGAGGAAGAGTGGTAATTAAGTTAATTTGCACATGCAAATCATCCGCAGTTGGAATCTGTTAATTTTATAATTTGATGTTTAATGTACATATCTGCTGTGTTTTCCCAGCCAGAAACCCAACATTTTCTGGGTGCTAATGACGGGGGCCGTGCTCCGGGTTGGGGGACAGGGACCCCCCGGCTGTGCAGGTGCTGGTGACACACCAGAGAGCAGCCAGCACCAGGAATGGGTGCACCCACCACGTGGGTGCCCGGTGAGGCCGGTGCACACATGGGACAGCCCCAAAAAGGGCTGAATTTGCCCCATTTTGAGGGCAGCATGGCGTCTTCCCATCCCTCCAGCCCAGGAGGTGTTTTGGGATGGTGGTGGTGAGCTGAGCCCTGGCAACTCGTGTCAGCCAAGGGCCAGAGGGATGTGGTGGTCAGCGGTGGCATTGGTGGCAGCACCCAGCACCAACCCTGAGCACGCCAAAATGCAGGATACGCGGACACAACATCCTCCTGCCCTTCCCGATGCATCCCTGCGAGCTCCTCATCCCAACCCCAAAGCCCTGCCTGAACAGGGAGGGGCTGCAAAAACTGGGTCTGTGTCTGGGCTGGGCATCACCCCAGGCCCAAGCACTGCCCTGAGGATGAGCATCACCCCGGGGCTGAGCATCACCTCGAGGTCCAGCACCACCCCGAGGCCAAACACTGCTCCGAGAATGAGCATCATCACCTCGAGGTCAAGTATCACCCTAAGGTTGAACATCCCTCCAGAGCTGAGCATCACCCTGGGGCTCAGCATCACCCTGGGGCTCAGCATCACCCTGGGGCTCAGCATCACCCTGGGGCCAAATATCACCCAAAGCCCATCACCACCCATGGCCAAGCGCCACCCCAGGACTGACCAGCACCCCAAACCCCAGCACCCCCCAAAGCCACGTGCCCCCCCAGGCCAAGCCCTGCCTGTGGTACAGCAGCCAGGGCTGGCTGAGGCTGCCCAGCCTGGTCCCTGTTTATCTGCAGGGCCAGCTGGGGCTTTGCATATGCCGGATTTGTGGGTTCCCTTTGCAGCTCGGCTGCCCCCGGCCCCTCGGAGGAGATCCTGCTGTTCCCCACAGCCCGGAGCTCGTGGTCACCCTCCTTCCTGGGACTGGATCCAGCTGGGACATCCCCCCAGCCAGGCAGGGAGCAGCCCGTGGGGAGCAGGGGAGGGTGATGCCACCTTCCTAATGAAAACTAATTGCGATTAATCCCGTCTCATTGTTTACTCGGGGCTGATTTAAGCACATTTCAGGCAAGACTGAGCAGTTGAACATTTCTAATGCATTTTTCTTTCTGCTTTAATGACCTCGTTCCTGCCACCCCGCTGCCATGTCCCTGCTCTGGGAGGTGACTGGTGACTTCATCGAGTTCATCCAGAGAAAGAAGGACCTTCTATGGCTGCTCTGAGGGTGGCTGGCAGGGAACTGAGCCCCCCGAGCCCCTTGGGGACCCGGCTTGGTCTGGTGCCAGCTGGGACAGCCTCCCCATAAGTGTCACCCAGCCACGTCTGTCACCTTTGCTGGGCTCTCCCATCCAATTGTTCCCCAAGGCCAAATCCAGCTGTTGCCAGCACTGCACAGCCCCTCTGACTGCTCTCCCCAGGATCCCAGGGCTCTGCCATCCATATGTGTCCCCTGTGACCCCATTCCAGCTGTTCCCACTGTCACCCCAGGGCCACCCACCCAGCTGATGCCCCCATGCCCCCAAAACAGCTGTTCTCACTGTGAGCCCATCCAGATGTGCTCCCAGGAGCCCAGTTTCTTTCAATCCAGCTGTTCCACTCCGTCCAAGGCCAGCCATCCCCACAGCCCAGTCCATCCCCACATCCCTCCCAGTTTGCTCCAGTCCTCCCCAGTGCCCCCCAGCCTCCCACCAGAGCCAGGGCTATTTTTAACCTCCTCTCAGCTCTCTTCTGCTCCGGTTCCATCCAGAGTCAGTGACTTTCACAACCTCCTTTATTCTAACTGGGAGACTTTCAGTTCTCCCTCCCTCCAGCGACCAACCAATGCCCGGGGTGAGGAGGGTGGGGGGCCCTCAGAGGTGTCCGTCCCCCCAAATCCCTCCTGAGGGACTTTGCCACGAGGTAGAGCTGCCCCCACCCTTGCTCCCTCCTCAGCTTTGCTCCTTTCTCCTCACAAGGATAAAATCCTTGAGGTTTCCATATGCTGCTGAGGAAGAGGAGCAGAGCGAAGGCTTTTGGATAAAATCCTTGAGGTTTCCATCTGCTGCTGAGGAAGAGGAGCAGAGTGAAGGCCTTTGGGTGGGCAGGGGTGAAGTTTCCCCCTGGGGTCACAGTGTGGTGATGAAGGGGATGAAGAACACCCCCCTTCCAACCCCATGTGCCCCACTGACCCCCTCCCTGTGCCCCCTCACTCCCACCCCGTGCCTCAGTTTCCCCAGTGACCCAACACACCGAGAGACCCCTCCCAAACCCCACCACCATCCCCAGCCCCCCAAAAGGGCACCCCCAC
This sequence comes from Xenops minutus, assembly GCA_035221455.1. Lineage (NCBI taxonomy): Eukaryota > Metazoa > Chordata > Aves > Passeriformes > Furnariidae > Xenops > Xenops minutus. Next base: position 722,829 of record JAWWEE010000075.1, on the reverse strand, counting down.
AGCTGGCACGGATCCCACCGGTCCCCCATATGGATCCCCCTTGGCAGGACGGCTCTTCCCGGGGAAAATCCTGGCTTGGGGCCCCGGCAGTGATTGTGATTTTCCCCTGAAGCGTGGCTAACACCAGCCCTGCAGCCGAAGCCAAAGCATTTTTCACCCCCCCGGGGTAGCTCAGGCAACACTCCCTGTGGAGACAAACCTGGGGATGGGGGATCCCCTCCCGCAACCAGCAGAGGAAAGAGATCACAAGAATTTCACCCAAAATAACGGCACAAGCTCGGCTGCTGAACCCATCCTGGTATTTATTGGGATTTTTTCCCCCTCTCTATCAGCTTTCAGTCCAATCCTGGCGCTCTGATGTCGTTTCTCCAAGAGGATAAACCCCAGGAACTGGCATTCTGTTCCTCAAAAAATGACCAAATTCACTAAATTCAAGGACAGAGTCCAAAAAAAAACGCTTTAAAAAAAATCCTCTTTATTTATGCCATTATTACAGCCAGAGAGTAAAAATGATGCACTCCTGGCTTTGAAGTAGGGCAAACAAACCGCCCAAAACGGTTAAAAAACCCCAATTAAATGGTGAAAAACCTGCCCTTCCTCCCTGCCTAAGGACCGGAGTTAAGGTCAGCTCTTTCCTTCCTTAATCTGTGATTTTTTATCTGGATAGCAATTTTCCCTGGGCTGCCAGCCGGCTGGTAAACGGCCTCTTTTGTCTTTAGCCCTTCCTTTCTCCTCAGGAAAATGGAATCCGATTTTTGTATCGGTGTGTTATTTACCCCCTGGTGCCCGATGCTCCGGTGCTGGGGGAGACACCCACCCAGGGGCTCTGGGGCTGCCGGGACCGGCTGCTTTGGGTGGCAGCCCGTGGCTTGTTTCATGTCCCCGTCTGTCACCGGGAGCGCCCGGGACACGGTCCAGGAGCACTTTGCGGTGGGGAAGTGCCAAGCCGGCACACCACGGGCGCCTGGCGGGCGCGGGGAGGGTTCTTTGGCGTTTCCCGTGGCCCGGCACGTCCCCAGCCCACCATCCTCTGTGCCCACGGGGGTTTCTGTGGCCTCTGTGGCCTCCAGATCCCGAGGCCGGGTCCTGCACCCCCTTCGTGGGGAAGCCTCGCTGAGCCCACGGCTTGGCTCCCGATCGATGCTCCAGCCTCTCTTAACACCTCGCAGGGATCGATGGACAAGGCAGGGAATTGCCTGCACCGAGGGATATGGATAATCCCCCTGGCAGGGCTGTGCCTGCAGCCGCTCCCCTTAACCCTGCCTGTGCCGGGGTGGCCACCAGGCTCTCGGACAGTGTCACCCACCTGGTGCCCGTCACCGTGCCCTCTGGGCATCGCCACCCCCAGGGCTCTGCTCACCTGGATCTGCCTCTCCTCCCGCTGCAAAGAGCTCCAACAACCACTGAGAAAACACCAAAACCCGAAGTATCCCCAAAACTGGACCTGCTGGTGGCACCGGGATCGTTTCCGTGATTGAGGGGGCACCACAGCCCATTGCTGAGCTTCCCCTGCCAGATCCTCTCCCAGATCCACTCCCAGATGCCTTCCCAGATCCCTTCCCAGATCCCCTGCCAGATCCCCACACTCCACTCCCACAGAGCAATTGATTCACTAAAAGGCAATTTGGCACCTTCGAATCACACTCTGTAAACGGGTGCTGGGATGCCCACGCTCCCACGGGCTCCCGGGTGGGTGCACATCCCCGGGGGGCTGCCAGGCTGTGGGAATGGTGTTATCCGGCCCTGCCCATGTGGCTGGAGCTCCGCAGCATCCTTAAACGGGAGAAGGAACGGGCTCAGGCGGTGCCAGAGCCCTGCAGAGCCCTGTCACAGCTCAGCCCGTGCCCGAGCTCATCACAGAGGGGATCCAGGTCCTCGTGGGGTGACACGGCCAGGGATTTTGGGGACGGCGCTATCCCGGCGAGGAGCTGGATCCCATCCTGGGAAGGCAGCTTTCGAGGAAAAGCAGTGTGGGGAGAGGGAAGAGGAGGCTGGAAAAGCTCCAAGATCAGCGGCATTGATACGAAACCATAAATTATCCTCGCGGCTGTGCCGGCAGCGGGCACGGGCAGCCCCTCCAAAAGCCGGGGAAGCGGCACCGGCGGCATCGACCCCGGCCCCGCCGCCGCCTGCCCCGGTCGGGGCTGAGCCGGGTGAGCCGCTGCCATCCTTAGCGGGAGCTGCAATTGCTCATCAATCCAAAGCGACTAATTAAGAGGCGCCGCGGCCGGGGCTGCTCCCGCATCCATCACGGCACGCGGCGGGGTCCGTGCCCGCCGTAAATCACGGGCACCGGGGCTCTGTGCCAACAGCTGGCGGGCAGCACCACGAGTGCCTTGGTGGGGCACAAACCCCCCCGGTTTTGGCAGCCGGGGAGCAGCCGGCAGCACCGGGATGCGCTGGGTGGGTTGGGATGACTCCGGTTGCCTTCATCCCCCTCCGGCAGGCGCGAAGCAGCACGGCTTCCCGGCATCCCCACGATCTAATTACAGCGAGGATGAAGCAGGGAATGATACCTCGCCGGTAATTAATACCTCGTCACGGCTCAGAGCAGGCGGAGAGCGCGAACGCCGCGGGCTGGTGCCTCGGGGTGCCCAGGTTTTGGGGTGCAGGGGGGGCACAGGCACCCCCGGAGCCGGAGTGGGAACGAGGAGCTGAAAAACGACATTTAAATAATAAATCCCAGCTATTAAGAGAGGCTGTACCTGGGAGCGCCGGGCAGCGCCGGCGGCCAGCGGGGTAATTAGACCGCGGCTGAAATGATGAAAAGATATCTGCAGGCTTTGAGGCCGAGGCTTTGAAGCTGGAAATCCTGTGAAGGCAGCATCCCGCACGCACCCGCCGGGAGATATTTACCCGGGACCTGCTTCCCACCATCCACGTGGTGCGCAGAGCCAACAAAAAAATCCCCCCAGCACGGGAGGATGATGAGCCCGGGGGGATGTCCCGGGGTACCCCGAGTTCTGTGCCCTGCGGGAAGGTCACTCCAGCACTGGGGGTGCAGTCGGTGCCACGGGGATGGGGGGGCTCAGCAGGAGGGTGTCCCAGTGCTGGGGATGGCAGAGCCTTGTCCTGTGGGGAGCTGGTTGGGGATCGGGGAGTGTTGGAGCTTCTGGGATGAAGTGGAAGGTCCCGGTTCAACCTGGGGGTTGGATGAGCTCAGCAAGGGGCACCAACGCAGCCAAGAGAGGGTGGGTGTTGCCAGGGGGTTCCAGCGGCCTGTCTGGGGGGGTTCTACCAGCACGTGGAAGGGTTTGGATTTAAAACAGGCCTGTTCCATGTTGGCATGGGCACACACCCCACGTACACACAGCACCCACCCACCTCTGCAGCCACCCACACACGGGCACCCCTTGGTGCCAGCATGGCACTGCCAGTCCAGCCAAAGGGATGTGACCAGGCTGTGGGTGCTGGATGGCACCTGGCTCAGGGAGGCCTTCCAAATGGGAAACCCCTTGGATTTGGCCTCTCACCTGCCCCCAAACCCCCTTGGCACAGGGATGTGAGCCCGGTGGTGCCGGGGAATGCCGTAGGGATGCGGGTGGGAGCCGAGTGGCACAGCCGGACAGCCAGAGCCCAGCGAGAGCAACGCGGCAGCTCGGCACAGGGGTAATTAGCAGCTTTGATTCCAGATCCTCATTAGGGGCTGGCACCCCCCGCTGTTGCGCTCTGTGCAATTAGTCGCTAAGTAACACACGGATATTTATACCCCGGCAGAGAACCGGGGCCGGCACGGTGCCGGAATCGGCATCGGCATCGGCGGGATGCTCCGGCTGGGGTTGGCCATCACCGTGACGGTGACACTTTGGGACAAGCAGCCTGTCCTTGCAGGCCAAGGAGCTGGAATGAGGGTCCAAAAGGCACCCCGGGGTGCTCAGCAGTGGGGCAGCACCCAAGGGTGGGCACCCACGGGGACACGTGTGACACCGTCACCCTGAGGTAAAGCCACGTCCTTGGCACCACCGTGGAGGACCGGCTGCTCCAAGAGCCATTTCTATAGGGAAGATGTTTTATCTTCCCTCTCACCCCACCCTAATTAATTGTTTTAATTAAGGAAATGCCACCTCCACTCCCGACTGCCATTTGCCTGCAGAAACGTTGCTAATTACAGCGAGGGAAACGAGCCGGGGCTTGTTCGGAGGCAGCTGGGAGAGGGGTTGGGGGGGGGGGGGCTAAAAATATATGGGAAAAAGCAAAATAAATGAGCTCTACGATGAAAATCCCCCTCCAGGCAGCGGAGGGGCTTTGGGAGCCCCCTGTGATGGAAGGGGTGCCGGGATGTGATTTGGAGCCTCCATCCTTCCCCTCCGCCCCCTGGTCCTTGGGTGCCAAGGAAGCTCCTCTTGTTGTGGTGTCACCCAGCCAGAAACCGGCTTGGGAAGGGGGTGCTGAACCCCCAAATTCGCCGCTGCACGGAGCTGGCACCACCGCCCCCCTCGCCGGCTTTGTCAGCAGCAGCAGCAGCCGGGAGCTCGCGCTGCGCTCGGCTTTTTAGCAGCTTTCATGAATTTTAATGGGCAGTTGCTGCTGGATTTCTCCTCTTCCTGCTGCTCTCCCGCCCCCCGCCGCCTTTCGGGTCGCCCTGCTCCTCCCCGGGGCAGCTCCGGCCCCACGGAGGACTCGGGGCATCCTCGGAGCTCCCCAAAAGCCGCCCCGGTGTCCCCTCCTCGGCCCCACAGCGGAGCTCTCGCCCCCCCAGCACCGGGGGCTGCCGGAACGAGGGGCCACGGCCCTGGCGGGGGCACACGGGAGGCTTTTCCCCGAATTCCACGGGGATAAAGGCTCCAGAGACGGCCCTTCAGAGCCATCCGTCTTTCTCAGCAGCTGGTTAACACCTCCTCGAGGGATCATAAGGGAGGGAAGCAACTTAATCACCGTCATGCAGTCCCCGGCCATTCCCCCTGCCCGGGGTGTCCTCGGGTGCTCCCACCCGGTGACAGTGTCCCTCCTGGTGGCTTCTGGCCCACTGATGGGGGCTCTGCTGGCTCCGTGTGCCAGCATCCCCCCTGGGCCCGGAGCCTTGTCCCTAATGCTCCCTAATGCAGGTGCTCCTGGTCCCTCGTGCTCCTGTGGTGATGTCCCTCGTGGTTCTCCAGCCGTGTCCCTCCTGGCTCCGAGCAATGGTGCACCCCTAGTCCTTCCCATCCCCTGATGGTGGTCCTTCCTGCTCCATGAGACAATACCCCTCCTGATCCTGCAACCACGTCCCTCCTTGAGCCATGGTGACATCCCTCCTGGTCCCTTCTGGTCCCTCCTGGTCCATGGTGACATCCCCCCACTCTAGAACTCACTGCCACGCTCTTCTTGGGAAGGGAGGCTGGATCCTGCCCTCTTCCCAGAGGATTTGGAGTGGAGGGTTGGCGCATTGTGGGGTTTGGATCTACGAGGGAAAGGCCACAGGGCCACGGCTCTTCAGACCCCCTGCCCAGTCACAGGGACACTGGGATGGACTTGTCACCAGGAGGGGTGGCACCGCCTGGGCACCCCCTGAGGTCCCACAATAGGGGGATAATGTGGGGGTGCAGATCCAGCCCCATAGGCTGCCAAACCCCAGCACCCCTCGCTATGGCTCCATCCCAGCTCCCAGCAGCGTTCCCAGCACTTCCATTCCCAGCTCCTTTGGATTTGGGTCCCATTCCGAACACAAAGCGTCGCTTCGAAACGACTCGCAGTTGCCGAAGGGATTGAAATAACATTTTCTGGCGAAGATTTCGCTTTGTTTTTTTTAAAAATGCTGCTTAGAAATTGCTCATTGCTGTCGATCCCTCCCCTGCCACCGCCAAATTCCAGAGCTTTTGGAGCTGATCCCATCTGGCTCCAAAATTCCTCTTGTTCTGGGAGAAATTTCCCAGCTCCATCCCCCACCCCAAGAACCGGTGTTGGACCTGGATGAGTTTTGGGAAAGACAGAAACAAGGTTGAACTGCCACCCTTCATCTCCATCACCCCAACCCTTTCTTCATCCCCCACCTCCATCTCCATCACCTGCAGCCCTTCCTTCACACCTTATCCCCATCTCCGTCCCTCCCAGCCACTCCTTCATCCCTCACCCCCATCTCCATCACTCCCAGCCCTAGTTCATTCATCCCCACCACAGAATCCCCCCACCCAGACACTGCGGGTGCCACCGGTTCCCGCATCCCCGAGGATGGATGGAGGTGAAGGTGACAGGGAGGAGTGCCTGGATCGGCGAGCTGGAGATCAAGAGGAGAATGATCAAAGGAGGGATGTGGGTGAGCGCTGGCAACCCGGTCACCCTGGAGACGGGAAGCAAATATTTGGGCTAATAGCGCTCCCGGGGAGGGACTGGGCACTTCCCATTGTCAGGTGACAATAGGGATGGGCAGGTGATGCGCTGAGGGCCCGGCGTCATCAAGCACGGCTGATGTGGGGGGAATTTGGGCTATTGGAGGCTTTGTCATGGGAATCGGCAATCAGGCAGTGCTGGGTGCTCGGCCGGAGGGGTGCACGGCTGGGAGGATGCTCAGCCAGAGGGGTGCTCATCTGGGGGGATGCTCAGCCAGAGGGGTGCTCAGGTGGGGGGATGCTCAGCTGGAGGGGAGGATGCTCTGGCAAAGGGGTGCTCAGCTCGGGGGATGCTCAGAGGGATGTTTGTCCGGGGGGATGCTCAGCTGGAGGGATGTTCTGCTGGGGGGATGATTGTCCAGGGGGATACTCTGGCAGGGTGTGCTTGGCTCAGGGGTGCAGCATTGTTGGGGTGTCCTCTGCGGGGCCAGGAATTGGACTTGGATGATCCCTGTGGGTCACTCCCAACTGAGGATATTCTCTGATTCGGTGATTATTTGTGTTGCCAACACGTCTTTTGCTCCTGAGATGGACCAGGAACAGACAAGCAGGGTTGGAAAAATCAGCATCTTTATTAACATGTTGTGATGACCCAGCCAGAAGGGGAGGGGAGCACCCAAGGTTTGTAAATACTTGTGATTGGAAGGCACAACAAAAATCAGAGAGTTCAGAAAAATCAGAAAATTTTATTAAACATTTCTTAATTTATTAAACATTTATTAATTTTTGTCTATTTCCATCATCGGCTTCTTGTCTGTCTCCATCGTCCTCTTCTTCTCCACCTCTGTCATCCCCTTCTTATCCATCTCCATCTCCGTCATCCTCTTGTTGTCCATCATTGTCTTGTCCATCATCGTCTCGTTGTCCATCCCCATTGCTCTCTTTCTGTCCATCTCCACTGTCCTCTCATCCACCTCCATCCTGCCCTGCAGAGACAGAGAGATCCAGGGAGCTGCTTCCTCCTGGGAGATCCTCAGTCCTGGTTCCAGTGTGGGCCCAGCTGATGGGATGTCAGTCCTGAAGCCAAGGTTGATCCAGCAGTCCTTGTTCTGAGCTGTTCCATCCTGTCCATGATGGGATGGCAGTCCTGGTCTCTCTGTTGGTCCAGCTGTGCCTCTCTGGCCCATGGGATGTCCACTTGGCCTCCTCTGCAGGCCCAGCTGTTAGCCCAGGGCAGGCTCAGGGTTTTAACCCAGCTGGGTCTTTGTGACCCACATCCTTTAAGCGATGGGAGAGCACCCAGGATGTCACTGCCACCCTTCGGCTTGGGGACACCCCGCAGAGGTGACAGCATGGCCCCTGGTGGCCCCAGGGAGAAGAGGGGCTGTCTGCACCGGGCAAGGCAGGGTGGGCACAGCCCGGGGTGCTGTGGTGTCCTCAGGGGGACAGGAGGGAGGAAACAGCTATAGGAGTAGTGATAAAAACAATAATAATGCTGTGTTGTTACAATAATATATTTATTTCTTTTACAATCTTTAATTATAACAATACTGACACTGACGCTGGTGGTGATAATATTAATATTTAATTAATATTAATAATTTTTGAGCTGGCAAAGGGCCTTTGGCTCGTGCCCCTGCCTGCCCCCGCGGCTCAGTACCTGACGTGCTGCCTGCCCGCCGGTTCCAGGAGCATGATGGAATTGGAGTGACACGGAGGAAAATCAATCTGAATGAATGAGGTCACCTGCCTCATAAATAATTCATCAAAGGCCCGTGGTGACACACCTCGGCCCCCAGCTCTGGGGGGGAGGGACAGGTGGAGGGGCTGGGATGGGTGCTGGGGACAGGGGTGGGTGCTGGGGACAGGGGTGGGTGCTAGGGACAGGGATTGGCGCTGGGGACAGGGGTGGGTGCTGGGGACAGGAGTGGGTGCTGGGGAAAGGGATGGGTGCTGGGGAAAGGGGTGGGTGCTGGGGACAGGAGGGGGTGCTGGGACCAGGGGTGGGT
>JAWWEE010000075.1:668124-691882 GCA_035221455.1 Xenops minutus | reverse complement strand
CTCCCCCGAACCGCCCCCCCTCGGTTCCCGGCTCGTCCCGCCCCCTCCTCCCACCCAGCCAATCGCCGCGGCCGGTGGCTTGAGTGACGCGGCGCGCAGCCAATCAGCACGAGGCGCGTACCCTCTCCGCACCCGCTCCCCCCGTCCCGGCCGCTCACCAGGCTCCGGGAGAAGGAGTGCACCTCCCCGCCGGGCCGCACGTCGAACTCGGCCGTGCCCGGCGCTGTGTCCGGTTCCGCGGCCGCCCGGGCCACCAGGCACAGCAGCGCGGCGGGGACCAGCGCGGCCCACGCCCGCCGGCCGCTCCTCCCGCTGGGCGCCGCCATCTTGGAAAGGAAGCGCGGGCTACGGCGGGCGGGAGGGGTCAGGGCGGCGGCGGCGCCGCGGCCGCCATGTTGGGTGTGGGCAGGGAGGCCTGGCAGGGGACTGAGGGGAGCCAGGGACCCTTCCACGAGTGCAGGACAGGGACTCGTCACCCTTTGGGTGGCCTTTAAGTGTCCTTTTTGGGAGAGGAATGAGCAGCTCCAGGAGAGCAGAGCCTGGAGGGCGGGAGGAGGCAAATCCAGCCAGAAGGGCAGCAGGGATGGGGCTGGGTGTCCCCCCTTCCTGCCCCACTCAGGGCTCTGCGGCCTCCCCCTGTTCTTTATTTGCAAAATCCTGCTGGTTTGCTCCACCTCTGGGTTGTCCTTCTCTTCCCCTTCCTACATCAGCGCTCCCAGCACCATCGAGGAGCAGGGTGAGCAGCTCTTCCCAGCTCAGCACCAGCAGGATGGAGCGCCAAGCAAAGGGATGAGTGGGGACAATGGGGTCATGTCCAGAGCTGGGTCTGTGTGTTCACTGGGGACAACTCAACACGAGAGGTGGAACAGGAGGATCTCCAAGGTCCCTTCCAACCCAAACCATCCTGTGATTCCATGATTCCCTGATCCCAGCTCCAACCCAGAGCAGCTTTGGGACTCGAAGCAGATCAAGAGCTGCAACCACCCAACTGGATGGAGCTTTTTTCCCTTGAAATGCAGCAGAAATCTGCACCAGCCTCGGAGAGGGGCTGGAGATGGAACCAGAGATAGGAGTTTCTCTGCAAAGTTGCTGCTCCACACCCAGGACTGAAGCCTCCCATCTGTCCCGGGGTGCCTGTGTGTACGTGCTTCTCCAAAATCCCTCCGTGAGGATTCTCCAAGATCAGTTTACAGCCTTTCTTTTGGCCAGCACAGACACACAGAGCCCAGCACAGCCCTGTGCCTTCCATGCACACCCCACACCTCCTTTGGGGGACCCTGGGATTTCTGAGCCACTCCAGTTATTTTGGGGGTGCTGCCTGCACGGCCCAGGACAGAGATCAAATGCCTGAGACACCCCAGTCCCCAGAGTTTCCACTGACGTGGCTCTCCAGGAGTGGGAAGTGCTGTCACACCTTTATTCCACCCACCTTGGGAATGGAGATGCCAGGAAGTTTTCCATTAGAGCATCTTTCAGGGCAAGGAGTGACTTTTCTGAGCTAATTGTGTAGCTTGAGGAGTGATGTTGTTTTAAAAATAAGCCCTTGAGAACATCTGTTCCCCCTCCACCTAAAAATAAAGCCCCACGGGGTGGGTTTTTGTGGGAGAAATGTCTCCTGAGCCACTCTCAAGTCCCAAATTCTTGAGCAAGAGTCATTTTTGCCCAGTTTCCCCAGCTTCCTCCAGTCGTTACTGCTCAGGAAATCAACTCAACTTCATCCTCCAGCTGCAAATCCTCCACCCAACACACCCAGCTGCTCCCTGCTCCCCATTCCCATTACCTTTCCCTCTGGATAGCTGGGTGGGGACCTCCCACATCATTTGTGTTTCAATCCCCGACAGAGCCTGTTCCATATGGAATAGCTCAGGATTGCGGGAGGCAATTTCTGTTAATTCCTCTCGGGATTCTCAACCCCCAAAAGGAGACAACCAACCCCCTTTTTAGGGCTCCAAAGAATCCTGCAGCAAGCTGGGGGATCGGAGGAGCTGACAGATCTGCAAACTCTTCTAGACAAGAGCGTCTTAAGACATTTTAAGAAACACTTGGCTTTTTGGGGACAGGAAAAAGCAGTTTAAATTAAGACTGGAAAGCAACAAACCCTGCAAAAATAAAGCTTCTTACCATCCAGCCGGCAGGGAGGGAGGGAGCAGCTTTGCAGGTTGCTCTTACAGACCCTTCAGAGAGGTGCAACTTCCTCCATCATGTCCCTCCTTCCGCCCCTCCGACCTCAAACCCCACACTTTGGGGTGTGTTGTAGAGGCCAAACAACAACTGCAATAGTTGGGAGAACTATTTGGGCACGGGGACAAGAAGAGGGGGAAAATGTGTTCCCAGCCATCTTCAGGAAACAAAATGCTCCCACTCTAAGAAGCTTTGCATTTAAAACGAACCTCCAGCAGCATCCTCGGGGCATTAACAGCGGGGTAATTAATGCCTGGCTCCCGTGGAGGAGCCAGGCCAGGTTTGGGAACTCGGAGCTGCTGAGGGCGAGCAGGGGCAGGCCCAGCCCTGCACAAGGCAGCTCGTGTGTCCCAGCGTGGGATCAGAGCCCCCACAGCCCACGGGAGGGGGCCGGGCTGCAATGCCCACCCCCAGGCTGCTGCTGGCTGGCTCAGGGTCACACAGAGCCCAGAACACCGGGCAGGGCTGCCAGCCCTCAGTTGCTGGGATCAGGCTCCCCCCGAGGAGCAGCAGGGATTTAATATTCTCTCCACTACTCGGCACAGAAAGGAACAGAGCACTTGGCTTTCAGCAGAGACACTCTGGCTGTGTGAGCAGCTGCCACTTCCTCCCGCCCCCCAAAGCACCACCACGTCTCTTTCCAATATTTTAATGAGTCGCTACATCTTACACTCATAATTATAAAAGAATAAGAATCCATAAAAATATTTTCTTTTCATAATACGCACTTAAAATACTCCAGGGCAAGTCAACGTGGTTCATTTGGGTGGGTTTTGTTTTTGTTTTTTTGCCCCTGGCAGAACCCTTGGCTTGAGGGGGGGATGTGCTCCCCTGAGGTGTGATTGCTCAATCCCCCCTCCCCAGAACTGCAGTTCCTGTTGCCCAGGTAAATTAAAAACCAGGAGAGAGCATTTGCTGAGTAGATGGGCAGGGGGACCAGTCACTGACCCGCAGAGAACTGAAGCACAGCCAATTTCAGTGCACATCTGAAAGCTCGGGAAAGGAGAAGGTGGGATCAGGACGCGGCACAGAGAACGGAAGGAGGGAGGATTTGCATAAATATCATCCATCTCGTGTTGCAAAAACCCAAACGCTGCTGTGAGCTCTGGAGAGAGGCCCTGGTTGTAGCCAGCTGCCAATGCTACCTGTTGGCACAACTCTGCGTGTGAGCGGCCATGAGAGGAAGGATCAGAGGATGCTGTTACCAGCCCCAGCCACTTCCTCCATCTGCTCTGCAAAATGAAACTGGAAAATAGACAAAAAGAAAAAAAGACTAGTGTTGCATGCTTCTGTAGAGCTCTCTTCACATCCCAGGGCTCCAGTGTGGCAGCAGGGCCAGGACACAGCTCAATCCCCGGCGTTAGCAGTAGGTAGTTCTCTCCTCCCTCCCACTCCTGGCTTAAGGCAGCTTCTGATTCGGCTCTTCTGTTTCCAACACAGGCACTGAGTTCTTGCAGGTAAGAGTGAGGGAACTGCACAGGGGCAGTGGAAAGGGAAAAGGACTGGGGAGAGAGAGACAGACCACTGTCCATTGATTCCCAGGAGAGAGGGAGTAGCAGCAAAAAAAGCATTTAACAGCCAGGCTGGAGGAGAGGAAGAGGATGAGCAGCCGAGCAGGGGCAGCCCTCCAGCTTGGAAAGTGAAAGAAGGTGGCACTGTCCAAAGGGAAGGTGCCCTCCAGCCCTCCCCTCGTGGGGGGCACACCCAGCCCGAGGTGAGCACTAGGCCCCTGTGCTCTGGGTTCACCGGCTGTTGGGGAGCAGGAGGGCTCAGGAGTGGGGTGAGCTGTCAGTGTCCAGGTTGCAGAGGCTCGTGCTCTCAGAGGTATTCTTGTAGAAAGTGCAGCAGCGTGATTTCATAGTGCTCTCCTGACTCAGGGCACCGAATACTGTGTCTCTCGTTGGGGTAGATCTGTGCAGGGGCAGAGACAGAGCACGTGGTCACTGAGCAAGGACAAAACTCCCTCACTGGAGCCCTGTTCCCTCAGCCCAGTCTCCACCAGGACAAAGAAGTGCCCAGGGAAGGTTTGGAACACAAACCCCCTCCCTCACTGTAGCCCTGTTTCCTCGACCCAGTCTTTATTAGGACAAAGAGGTGCCAGGGAGGGTCTGGAGCACCAACCCCTCCCTCACTGCAGCCCTCTCTGCTGCCACCAGCCCAGTGGGACAGCAACAGCTCGTGGGGAAGGAAAGTTCCAGGCCCCAGGGCAGCAGCCCTGCCTGCACATGCCATGTCTGCCAGTGAGGGAACAGCCACAGTGCCACCTCCCGGCCTCCTCCCCAAGTCCAGCGAGGTGTTTACTGTCCCCAGCATCACCACAAGATGTGGGAGCACCTGCCTCCCCCTCCTCCTGCCCCCAGAGCACACAGCAGAGAACTTTTCCGACCCCTACCTGCAGCTGGTAAGGTTTTCCAGCCCGGATTAGCTGCGATACCAGGAAGTTGGTGTGAAAAAAGTGCACATTTTCATCCAAAAAGCCATGGAGGATCAGCAAACGATTTGGCCTGGAAATGGGGTGAGAGAGAGGATGAGGAATAGGATGAGAACAAGTTGAGAAACTGCCTAAAAGCTCTGCAGAGGGTCTGAGCAAAGAGCTGCCAGCTGGGCAAGCCAAAACTGAGCAGGAGCAGTGCCAGGCCATGGCTGTGGGCCCCAACCCCTCCCTGGCAGAGAGGCTGGAGGTGCCACAGCCCAGCTGCTGCTGATGGCAGTGACCAGCCAGGGAAGCTGAATGGGATCAGAACCATCTGTTCTTCTGGGATTGAGCAGCACCCAGGAGCAGGTTTGGAGCGGGCACTCACTCGTTGGGAAGCTTTTCCACGTGTAATGCCACAGAGCCAGCCTCGTAGCCCTGCTGGTTGTTCTCGGGGATGTCCATGTACCGCTCGGTGTAGCCGGTGTCGTAGGCCATCCACACTGTGACAGGAGCACCTGCTATGGCAATCTGGCAAAGACACACAGGGGACAGCCCCAGTTACCACCTGCCAAAGAGCTCAAGTGCTCCCTGTTTTCCTCAAGAGGCAGGAAAAAGCAGGCTCTGGACTGTTCTATCACTCAGGGCAGGATTCTCCTTCAGCAAACCCACACAGTGCTGTGAGAGCCAAGTGTCCCCTGGTGACAAGGCCATGTCCAGACTCACCTTGAAGACATTGGGTTTACAGATGAGGCCCATGAGGGACAGAAACCCCCCGTAGGACCAGCCATGGATGGCGACCCGGCTCAAGTCGATGAACCCGTATTTTTCTGCTACATAATGTAAACCTTCCACCTGGTCCTCTATCTCCACCTGGCCCTAAAAGGCAACAAGGAGGCTCAGGTTAGTGGAATTTTTACATCTGGAAACTTCACACAGGAAACAAGCAGGAAGGACAAAAGGTCAGAGATTCATCAGCACAAGTGGGACGTTACCATTTGGTTTTTCAGGGCCCCTTCAAATTTGAGTCCTCGCTGGCACGATCCCCTTCCATCAATCACCACCACGGCATAGCCCAGTGATGCCAACGTGTTCAGCCGCAGGTACTTGATGCCTTTGAAGGAGTTATTCACCAGCTGCACCTGCACAAGGAGGCAAGAAGAGTTGCAGGGCTCAGCAGTTCCCTCCAGTACCTTCCCGTGTCTGTCCCACTGGGTAGGATCCTGAGCTGGACAGTAACTGAGCTATCAGAGCCATGGAAATCAAAACAGATGTTGGAAAAATCATCTGAGGTTCGAAGCAGAGGTCACAACACAGGGACAAACTAAACTAGAGTAGGTTTAGATTAGGTGGGGTTTGGAGCAACCTGGTCTGGTGGAAGGTGTCCCTGCCCATGGCAGGGGGTGGAACTGGATGATATTTAAGATCCCTTTCAACCCAAACCCTCCTATGATTCTACGACAGCGCTCATTGCTAACCACAGTGTAAGTCTGCATGCAGAGCTCTGCCCTGGGCAGGAGCCCCACCCCTGACACCAGCAGGTCACCCGGATTATTACCTGAGGGCCTCCATACACAAAGAGCACCGTGGGATGCTTCTTCCCTGGCTGGACATCATGAGGTTTGTAGACCATTCCATAGAGCTCGACATCCGACTGGGTGCGGAAGTGAAAGATCTCCGGGGGGACGTAATCTGGGGGACAACCTGCAGCAGGAAGGCCACAGCCTGCAGTGAGGTGACTGGCAGCAGGTTCTGCCTCCCACCCCACCTGAACAAGCTCCTTCTGTTCAAACCTGACCCTGCTCAGGGCACTTTAAACACCAAACCACACCAAGCCTTAGCAAAGGCTCTCTCTGGGAAACATGGAGCCTCTCCCTGCCTGCACAGGGAGGTAAAGAAGGGATCCCACAGGAAAACTTCACCAGCTGGGACTTCTCCAGCAAGGAACTCTGTGCCACAACAGCCATGTGTGGGAGTTAAGAATGTGGATGGAAATGAACATTTGCAGGAGGGGTTCAGGTGCTGCTCTGAGCTGTAGCTAAACCTTCAAAGCCTACAGCACAGAATGGAGAGCCACTGCATCCCAGACACGTGTCCCTTCCCTCTTCAGACAAACCAGAAATAAAAAACCACCCTGCAAGTATTCCAGACCAGGTTGGATGGGGCTTGGAGCACCCTGGCAGGGGGTGGCACTGGATGGGCTTCAAGGTCCCTTCAACCCAAACCAGTCTGTGATTCTATGGTAAAACCCCAGCTCTGTGGGAGTGTAAAACCTGCATCCCTGAGCACTGTTTCTGCCTGAAGTGTGAAACAGTGACACCTCAGCAGCCCACAGAGCACCTCTTGGGCAAGCTCTCCATGAGAGATCTCCCCCACAAGGTAACACAACTCCTCTTCCCTCCAGAGTGAGGCTGCTCAGGCCACTTCCCTCCCCAGCACTTTTGGCACTGCCAGAAAAGGGGTATCTCAGGTGATGCAGCACTGGCACCATCCCCAGGACTTACTGGCTGCCTCCATCATGCTGGCCCAAAATTTGGGCTGCTTGTGGAGCGGGTCATCGTCGGAGCCGCTGAGCTTGTAGATGTGCACGCAGGGTGGAGTGCTCACACTGCTGTAGTGGCTGATGAACATGTCAAAGTTCTGGCATGGGAGAGAGGAGAGTTAGGGGAGCGAGGTCTTGCACCTCCCACACCTCAAGCAGCCCTCGGGACTCATCACTGGTCTGTTCACTGCCATCCCTAGTCTGGTCCCTGTCAATCAGGAGATGAGAATCCAAGGAACAACAGACCTGGCTCATGGAACAGCTGTGGGAGAAGCCTGGAGTGGTGAGTCGCATGATTTCGCCGGGAGACTCGTAGCTGACCACGTAGAGGTGGTGTTCCAGAGGGGTGTCCTTCGTGCCTTGGAAGTACACCAGCTTTGTGGCCTCGTTGACCCAGATCTGTGTGAGGAGAGAGGGCCTGGTGACACCTGGGTGAGCAGCTCTGCTCCTCTGCCTGCCCAAAGGCACAGGCAGCTCAGGACACACACAGTGATGGGGTGCTGGGGATGTGGGGGGCCAGAGAACACAGCCAGCACTTGGAGAACTGCCCACAGCCAGTGCAGTGACACCACAGTCCTGCAGCTTCTTCTTTTAAGACTCAAAGCATTTGCTTATTAATGAGCATGAAAAGTTGGGCTTTGATCCCCACTGGTGAAAGGAGGAAGATGCTGTGCTTAAATATGGCATCTTATAGAATCATGGAATCATTTATATTGGAAAAAAACCTCTCCAAGACCACTGGGCCCAACCATTTACTCAGCCCCACCATGTTCACCACTAAACCACATCCCCAGGTGCCACATCCACATGTCTTTGAGCACTCCTGGGGTGGTGACTCCACCACTGCCTTGGGCAGCCTGTGCCAGTGCCTGGCAACCCTTCCAGGGAAGCCATTTTCCCTGATCTCCAAACTAAACCTTCCCTGGCACAACGTGAGGTCATGTCCTCTTGTCCTGTCACTCCTTATCTGGGAGAAATGACCCACACCTGGCTCCAACCTCCTCCCAGAGTAGGGCTGGATCAGAAAGGTACAGGAATATTTTTCCCAGCAATCATGATAATAAATTCTCATTTGTGGAAGGACCAGTCTAATTCCTCTCAGCACCAACTTTAAGACACATTAAAAATAGGTTTTTACTGTCCAGATAAAGCTGATTCTAAAAACTACCCAGCCAGTCAGGAACAGAGACAACAGCTTTTAAATACTGCATTGATCCAGCACCAGTAACTGAACTGTTTTCCACCTTACAGTTTCCAAATGCTATTTCTGGCTAACCCACAGTCTGAAGACCCCTGTGAACAGCAAAGGGAAAAAAATATCCAACTCAATTGGCCAAGAAAACCAGGCAGAGCCCTGTGGAGCGACAAATGCATCAAAATAATTGCTGCTAACACAATTTTAGCCATAACACATGCAGGGAAGAGCTGTGGCCAAAATCAACAGCATGTACAGTGAGAATCCACATGGGGAGGGACAGCAGGTTAATTGCAGATTGAGGAAAAGCAGCAGAAACCAAAAGCTTGGAGCTGTTGGTCTTTTAAAAAGCGAGAAGTGAAAATCCAGATTAATTGGAAATGAACAGACAAGGTCTTTATTTTGACAGAAATCACCTGGGAGCATTAAAGATCAGCCCCAGAGTTAATTCCTGAAGCAAAAAGGAAACTAGGTTTCTACAAGATTAATAAAAATTCATTTCTGGCTGTTCTGCAACTGACAACAGATACAGTTTCTCCATATTCTAAATTGCTTTATATTCCCAGGCTGCCTTCTTCCTAAAGGCTCTGCTGAGGGATCAGCTGGAGACCAAGAGTTCACTCCGAGTGCCAGGACACATTTCCACATTGCAAGCACTCACTAGAGTTAAAATGCCTCAGCAAAGGCAGCAATCCCAGGCTTCTCCACAAAATGGTTCTTTGTTGCTCTTAAACCTCAGACTTGTGTCCTTTTTTATGGCCTGACCCACTCCTGGGATTTACCCAAGGAGCAATCTGAAGTCTGATTAAAAAGGCAATCAGATCCATGTGCACTGGCCTACAGCACTTCTGGGAAAGCAGAGGCAGCAATAAAGAGAGAAACAAAATGAAGCCTAAGCAGTTCTAGCAGGTCCCAGGCGTAACAGAGGACTCAGGCCAGGACTGAGGGCAGACAACACAGAGCTGAAACACTGCAAGAGAATAAAAATACCCCCTTACCTTCGATCCATGCCTTGCCAGCACCTCCCACTCCCCACCAGTCAGGGCAACCTCCTCCTTGATGGGACATTTGAAATCATCTGGAAGAAAGAGCATGGGAATAAATCAGTGCCCTCCCCAAAAGGCAGGACAGGGCAGTGAGGGAGCTCCCCAGGCTGCAGCCCTTACCCTCACTGTGCACATATGGCTGCACCCAGTCGTGGCTGCCTGGCTTCAGGATTGCTGTCACCCTGTACAGGTGACAGAAGCCTGTCTTGCACTCGTTGGCTCGGATAAAGCAGAGCTCTTCCTCCTCTCCCTCCGGCTGGATGAAGGGGTAGAAGATATCGTGAACCTGTCACACAGGATGGAAGACCTGTGAGTGACTTGTAGTGACACAGCAGAGGCAAACCCAGGGGAGTCCCTGCTGGACTGCTGGGATTTCCAAGGAAGGGAGGGGTGGAGAAAAGCAGGGAGAAGCCATTCCATACTTTCCTACTGCCACAGAGAAACTTCAGGCCCATGTACAGACCAAGAGCTCTGGGCTTTCCATGGCTGTCACCCAAACCAGCCACACAAGTCCCACTAGTTGCTATTCCAACACCTTTGGAATGAACTTCAAGCCCTTTTGTCACTCAGTACCAAAATGCTTAGAGGCTGAAGTTTATTGCCTGTCACTTATATCCATCGTGTACCTAAAAAACTACAACAAATTCTAGGGATTAGGCCTGTGGATGCCTCAAGAAGCCATTTAATCTTGTAATAAAACACCCCAAAAAGAACAGCAGTGTTGCATCTCAAAGTGCTACACTGTACAAAAGTGCCTGTGCTCCCCAGGAACCTTCAAGTATTAAATGAACAGTTCCAACTGCAAGGAGATGGCAGGATCCTCATCCCTTCCAGTGCTGAGGGCACAGAAGTCCTTCTCATGGCTTTATCAACCCCCTGAATAAACCCCAAAGCTGGGACTGCTGAGTGGCAAAGCTGCTGGAGCAAGGACAGGACTGGAGGCCCAGGCAGCAAAGCACAGTTAACAGGGGGGAGGAAGGGGCAGGCTGTGCTCTCCTCCCAGCCCCGAGCCTCTCACATTTATCCACACATCAGTGGTTTCTTCATAGATCACAAATGGCTGGACGTTTTCTGGCACAGTTTTGGCAAATTCAGCACGCTGCTCCTCGTTTTCTGGGACTGGAATAAAGAGTGCTGGAGGCAGAAGGATTAGCTGCAGCCGCTGCTGAGGTCTGTCCAGGAACATGGCCCAGGCACTGGGGAGAGAAGTGGGAGGTGAATGTCAGTACCACAGAATAGATGTCCCTTTCTAACACTCAGAACATGCACCCCTTTTTTCCCCCCCTTGCTGGCAAGAAAGGATTTGGGCATCTGCATGCAAAGCTTTTCTCATCATTGCTGCCTTCTAATCCCTTGGAAGCTCTGCCAACACACACACAGTGCCAGACAGCTCTGGTATGTCACAGGGGTGTCGCTCAGGCAAGTGCCTGACAGATTTGCCAGCGTCTCTTCCAAGGGAGCACCTCTAACAGAACCCTGTCTCCAGAACACAACTGCTCCTTGGACAGCCCCCCCAGCAGGCAGCTCTGTCTGTGTCCCAGCTCTGAAGTGATCCCTCCCAAGGGGATCCATTTGCAGCTTCCTCCTCACACGCTGCACTGACAGGGAAAGGCACAGCCCTAAAGACAAGCGCCAAGTGAAGGAGTCACTTCAGTCTCAGCCTTGCTCCTCTCCAAGGAGAGTCCCTGGGAGTGGTGCTGCACTGCAGGCTCTCAGCATGACAGATGGCAAACCACTGCTGCACAGTGAGGCCACCCCAAGGCCTGGGAGTGCATCAAGGGAAGGCTCATCATTAAAGCCAGACTTTGAAAAGAGCCAGTTCTCTCTGCCCCAGCACAGCAGCGACCAGGGATTGCAGGAACTGAGATACTCAGCACATTTAGATAAGCTCTGGTGCAGAACATCACAGCCACCTCTGGGATTACCTGCTGGAATGCTCTCTGAATTTCCTTCCCAGAGCAGAGAATTAATGATGAGTTACAGAATGCCACCTTCAAAGACAGCCAAGTCACCTTAACTTGATCTGCACAGACACTGGTTAACAGCCAAGCAGGCTTTGGAGGGGAAAAAATTAAGAGCTTTAAAATCTCAACCCAATCAGATGGGGGTGAATTCTGTAACTCTTCAGGCAAGTCCATGCATCCCATTTGGAGCAACAGGCAGTCCCAGAGCAGTCCTTCCTCTTGTACACACTGCACAAAGGACGTGGCACCACAGAACCTGCCCACTGTCCTGGGACATGTTTGTCTTTGATCACACACTGGACCAATGAACAAAGATAAAAGTGCTCCCATTTTCAGGAAAAACATATTGTATTTGTGTTAAACATCTTCAACTCAAAACAATTCCACCCCACAGACTGTCACTCTGCTCTTTGCTTCATTCCTACTTTTAGGATCTTACAGCACTGAAGAAGCCAAACATTCATGTGCCATTTCTGGCACTCATGGCTTTAAAACCAGGCCATGACTACAGTGCAAAGCATGCTGAAAGTCTGCAACCAGAGAAGCCCTTGGGACAGTGGGTTTGGAAGGAAAATGGACATACTATTTGCCATCCCGGGTCCATCCAGCACGGGCAATGTACTCCACGGTGGGAAACAATGCAGCAAACGGTTGCACCAGCTCCTTGTCCTGAGCACACACGATCTGCAGCAAAAGGAAGGTCCAGCACCAACTCAGGCTGCCACCAGAGCTCCTCACCTCCTCCCATGGGAGCTCAGGGAGATGGGAGAGCAAGGAAGTTTAACCACTGGCCTAGTTTAACTAGTAAGGGTCAGGCCAGGAGAAGCAAAGCTTGCTACAAACAGCAGGAAGAGAAGGGAAAAACAGGCTTCAAAGCAAAATGATTTTGGCATTCAGCCACAGGAAAGGACACAGGCAGGGACTGAAGCCCAGGATCAGACCAGGCTCCAGCCCTCCTGCTTAACATGGACAATGTGCTGTACCAGGATAACACTATTTCCCACTTCCCTCACTGCTCCCAGCTGAATCTCCACCAGAACATTTTGAAATCTTTCTGTTTCTTGGATAAACACATTAGAGAATCAGGTGTTGCAAGAGGATAAAAACCCCAGCCTATCTAGGATCTCTTAGAGACCTTGTTTGAATTCTAGGGAGCTTCAGAAACAGTCACCCCTCCTGTGCAATGTCCCACCCTGAGCTGTCATCACTTACCTTACCCTTGCTGTCTGTTTTAAATTCTGCCAGTTTTAATGTAATCTTGGGGTTTTTGCTGCCTGCAGAGAAGTGAAAAAACACCAAGGTGATCAACCTGACCACTCCATGATTATACAAAATACAGCTCCTAGAGAGGCACTGCCCCTGGTCCTCCTGAGATGGGTGTGTGTGAATGGACCAATATCAAATATGTGTGTGAGCAAACACCATTGTCATCACAGAGTCATTCTGGGAATGGCAACAGTTTGCTTTGCCTTGCCTGGTTGGCTGTGAATGTTCTCAGGAGAGCGAGGGAAGGTGGGATTCCAAATGTATTCCAGGATATGCCACCAGATACATTCCCTTTGCTCAGCAATCCTTTCATTCAGGCTGAACTTTAAATCCTGGTCCTTTCTTGCTGCAATTTTTGGGCTCAGAGGCTCAATTAGGCCTCAACATTTACAACCACTATCCACATCCTACTAAGCACTCAGATTAATCATGCAAAGTTCATGGCACCACTTCCACTGCTGCTGCCAAGAGTCAAGAGCTGCCACAGGTGTGTCACTCACCTGTCCTGGGGTACCGATAGGAATCTGTTTTTCTCTCCTCCAAGGCAGGTGAAGGAACATGAATTATCTCCACCTCTGACTCATCCACTTCCTCATACAAGATCCGCAGTGTTTTCAAATCCTCTGGACCTGGGACAGAGAGCAAGAATGTTTCCTACAGTGTTTCCCTGCTGTTTCTGGCTTGCCTGGAGTGCTGGTGCAGAGTGTACACCTGCAGAGCCACAGCTCTCAGAGACCACCTGCAAACACTGCTCTGGGCACAGTTATAATCCCCTCAGTGGCTCATTCCTTCAGGTGATGTGCCCAAACCCAGGCCAAAGGAAAACTGCTCAAAACACCATTCCCAGCAGGAGGCAGCAGTGACAGTGTCAGGAGTTGAGGAGAGCTCTGACTGACCTTCTGTGGAAGCTGTGGGACACCACCAATAGCCTGTGAACCGGTCAAACTCCTCCTGAATGACAAAAGTGGCTACACCAGCAGACTTGGGGTCATCAAGAACATTGGATAAGCCTGGAGAGGAACAAAGAAGAGATGGCATTTGCCTACACCTTGGAAAAAGCTGATCCAAAAGAAGAATATACTTAATAAGCCATAAAGATGTGTCTTTCCAGGCCACATTTCTCAGAGGAAATTTCCTTTAGGACTGGCAAGAAGCAGCAGTTACCTTTATGGCAGTATGTCATCCTCTTCTCCTCACCAGTCTCAATGTTTGCCACCCACAGATCGTTGTTATTAATGAATGAAAAGAAGGCTGGGTCAGCAGGGCAGATTTTGGGGTCCATCCGTGGCCCTGTGCACTGAGTCTTGATCTCCAGAGGCTTCATTGGAGACACCTACAGCCACAGACACACACAGAGCTCAGTACCATGACACCTCCCAGCTTTGCAGCTAAAGAGCCTAGAGCAGAGACAGCCCAGCCCAGGGAGTGATGGCAAACGTGGCCCTGACAGGACACAAGAGAAACCACCACAGCCACACAGATGTTGATGTGAAAGATGTGGGTCTGTAAGAGCAGGGCCAGAGGAGGCCATGGAGATGCCCCAAGGGCTGGAGCCCCTCTGCTCTGGAGCCAGGCTGGGAGGGCTCACCTGGGGAAAAGAAGGATCCAGGGAGATCTGAGAGCCCCTTCCAGTGCCTAAAGGGGCTCCAGGAGAGCTGGAGAGGGACTTGGAACAAGGAATGGAGGGACAGGACACAGGGAATGGCTTCCCACTGCCAGAGGGCAGGGTTAGATGGGATGTTGGGAAGGAAGTCCTGGGTGGGAGGGCGGGCAGGCCCTGGCACAGGGTGGGCAGAGAAGCTGTGGCTGCCCCTGGATCCCTAGAAGTGTCCAAGGCCAGGTTGGAGCACCCTGGGCTGGTGGGAGGTGTACCTGCCCATGGCAGGGGTGGCACTGGATGGGCTTCAAGGGCTGTTTCCAACCCAATCCATTGTGGGATTCCATGTGCAGCCATCTCCAACCCCAACCACAAAGGCCCTTCCAGGGCCATCCACAGGATCCCATCAGGCTCACCATGAATCCGTTCTTGCCCCCGTCTCGACAGTGAAAGAGGCTGTTGCTGGCCTGGAAGAGGAACAGGCCACTCTCACTGTGGAAATCATAGGACGTTATCCCAAAGACACCGAGTCGCTTGCGTTCCCTCAGGAGCTCCTCTTCTCTGGAATACATCCCATGGTGGGGGGTTGCCTACAATTGAAGGGAAGGAAAATCTGAAAGAATCTGCAAGGAGAGGAACTTCCAGAGCACAGGAATGCTCCGAGCCTGGCACCAACGAGTCTGTGAATGGCCAAAAAGCACCAGCCCAGCCCAAAGCAGGCAGCAGGGTCACTGTCTGGGCCCAGAACACCTCCATACTCCATCTGCAGCCGTGGAGTCCAGGAGGCCTAAGCCACCCACTCCCCCCAAACCTCCCTCCACACCAGAGACCTGTGAATCTCTCATTTCTGCAGTTGGCACTTCAGCAGCAACTGAGAAGAGCTGCACTTGCGCTGCTTATGCAAATTAGATGTAACCAATTAACTTAATGACGTTATCTGCAGCCTTCACAAAGAGTTTCCATGTCAGACACTGCAAACAAAAGCTCTTCCGGGGATCTTGAATTACCCTGAAGAGGACCAGCAGCCCAAACGGGGTCAAGACAACTAAATCCTTTTCCATCAGGAACCTTTTCAGTAGGGAAGAAAGACCAACACTCTTCACTCCCTGCATCAGTGTTTTTAGTGACACAGGACATTAAGATACTAAACCAGGGAGGGGAAAATTCCCTCCCTTTCTGACTCACAATAGAGTGTAGGGCAGAAACAGCAATTTAAACTCAACTTTCCCAACTTTATAAAAGCAGGAAAGATGAGAGACCCCAGACAGAAGTACCCAGCACAGCAGCCCCACAGCAACACCCAGTTTCCCCAAGAGCTGACAACCCAGGCACTTCACAATCCCACTTACCTGAAAATGATCCAGCATCTGTTTCCAGGACAGGAGTAGCAAGGCCTCTTTCCGTACCTTTTTGGGAATCTCTGAGTAAAGAAGGGAATTCTCTCTGCTACCATATGGCATTCCTATCAGGAGGACAAAAGCATCATCCTACTTCAGATTAGTTAGTCAGGACAAAGAGGACCAAGAGCAAATGCAAAAAGTCTGGTAACAGAGGGGTTGGGGCTGCCCAGAGGGTTTTACCCACACTCATTCCCAAGCAGCTCCCAGTTCAATCCCAGAGTAACACCTGAACTATTTAGATTTTCATTAATTTGGAATTTTCCCTAACACTAATCAACCTCTTTGTAAATAATTAGGTCCAACTTTCCCCTCTGTGTCTGTCCAGCCCATGCCCCAGAACCACTCAAAAAAGTACCACTCCCTAAATGGGTGACTCAACATTACTCTCCTCCTTTCTCATCCAGGAATTTGCTACAGGGACCTCATTCAGGCCAAGGCAGCCCTTGCAAGAGAGAAAGAAAAGGCTTGGAAGCTCTGGAGAGCCCATTCAAATGTGGAACAGTATCCTACAGAGTCAAAAGACCTTGTCATTTTACACAAGCCTTTGACTGTGGTTATCAAATAAGCTCCTGGCCTTCATCCAACTTCCAAAACATCTATAAAATATCCTGACACACGGTTTTGGCAGTTTCAACAAAAACAAAGACCATGAACCTGCCCTCTGCGTCTGGTGTAGAGACTCCCTGGATCAGAAACTCACACAGGGATATGTGCCCTGATACTGCCTACTCTGCACATGTTCTGGGCAGAACAGAAAGATTTCTGAGCTGGCTGACCCAGCAGTACAGTTACTTCAAATTAAAACTGAAATATTAATAAGTGCTCAGGAAGCAAAGCAATATGTGAGGATATAATCCTCAGAGACACAGGAACACCAAAGTGCTGAGCATGTGGTGTTTAACATAAGCAGCATCTGCCATGATACAACAGAAAATTCTATGGGGAGGGCCAGGAATGATTTAAGATGGTCAAACAGAAACACTGCACAGAGGAACAAATGACTCCATACACATGTATTTGATACTCAGGCAGCTGTGACCTGGACTTCCCTTCTCCTTCTATTAGAACTTTCTCCAATGACCTCAGCCTGACTACAATCAATTGGCATTTACAAGCAAAATACTGTCTTGCTCCCCAAAAGACATTTTACTTTGCTTCCAAGTGAAGAAAATTATTTAACCCTACAGGAGTCTTCATCCTCCTCCTCAGCACACTGACAGCATTCATGGAAGAACTTTAAAATGTTTTTTAATGCTGGGGCAGTAACACCACACAGAGTTAAACACTTATGAGCTTTCAGGCTGCCCAGAGAAGCTGTGGCTGCCCCTGGATCCCTGGAAGTGTCCAAGGCCAGGCAGGAGCAACCTGGGCTCATGGAAGGTGTCCCTGCCCATGGCAGGGGGTGGCACTGGATGGGCTTTGAGGTCCCTTCAACCCAAACTATGCTGTGATTGCATGATGTGCTGAAATGGGTTCTGAGTATTTACGAGAACACATCAAAAGATGCTTGTTATGGCAGAAGAATCAGCATTTACCCTTTATTAGGAACACCTGAGAAGAGGTACCCTGGGATTACCTGGCTGATACTGATCTTAAGTGATGGATCAATCTCTTCTAGGCCCTGTACAATTCCTTAAGGAAGGGAACACTGAAAAGACACTCGTGTATCCTCATTCTTGGTTCTGGCTCCTGGAACAGTCACACCCTGGCAGAACACCAACCACTCAGTAGCTGGTTTGGTTGTCATTTCATACAACAGAACATTAAAATAATTAAAATTAGCCACTTAGTTCTTTAGTCATCTAGATCAAAACCAGTATCAAAGTGAACCTAAAATACATTCAGCTTTAAATCAAACCTCACTGTTCATATTCAAAGTATGCCAACTCTGGATAATGCCCTTCAGAGCAGCACTTGTGTCCCAAGAATTTATGAGGAACACAAATCAAGTCACTGGCACACAGGAGCTGCTTAATGGCAAAACAAATCAGTCCCTCAAAACCAGCATTCAGTGTCCTACAGTGACCTACACTCAGAACCTGGGAAAATAGGGAAAACCAGCAGGGAACAGGGAAGCACTTGCACATCAGGCAATTTCTTTACTGGCCCAGTAATGATCAGCTCATGCCCCAAAGCACAACAAACTCTTTATAGTCTATAAAGCTTCCCATGTTACCGACCACAAAATTACCCAGTTACTAAAATCCAACCACTCTGGCACTAATTACATTGTGGCTCCAACTGTAACGAGGGACCTGTACAACACATTCTGCTTTCCATCCTGCTGTAAGGAAAGGGATATTTCCCTGCAAATGCCAGTAATAGCTCATTCCCACCTAATTTTTTTCCCCTGATCTTGAAAGCATTCTACATTCATGGTACTTAATAAAGCAGGAGACACCACCACCCTGCCATTTAATACGTTACAACATGTAATTAGTAATTACTGACAGTGCATTTCTTGGAAAGTCAGTCTGGGTAATGAAGCAAGTAAATCTCATTTCTCCCAAGCTACACAGGCAGATGGGATGTTCCTCAGGCTCGGGACCTTCTCCTGCCCCATTACCTGGGACACAGAAAGGCAGCTTAGGCAGCTAACACCTGCCCTTGTGTGGGATTGAGGAGGTCTCTGCTCTGGGGTAGATCCTGCCAACCTCGAGCCATGTTGCTTAATCTCAGTTGCCCCATCTCCTAAAGGGAGATCCCTCCCATCCTCTCCCTGGCCTGTTTAGCTTGGCAGTGCTCCCACCCCACTCTGGCACCCTGGCACCGTGGCTTACCCAGGTAATAGAGACGATGCGAGTGCGGGCTGGACTCCTCAGTTTTCCGGACAAACTGGAAATCATGGGGAGCTTTGTTCACTATCATGCCCGAATACTTCCTGCTGCTGTGAATTATGTCACGCAGCCCATCCCAAGAATGCTTTTGCACCTGGAATTGGGAAGGCACATCCTCCATCTCGACCACTTCGGAGCTGTCTGAGAGCGTGTCCACTGCAGTCATCCTTGTTTCCCCTTCAGAACTGGGCAAAAAACTGAGGGAGGAGTTGAGGGAGAGAATTAAGCCTTAAAAATCAAGCAGGCACTCCTTAAACTGCAGATCCTAGGATTCTCTGCACTCCAAGATGACATTTTTTAGATACTGAAAGGAAAAGTCCACCTCCCATCCCCTCTCGAGTCCTGTAAATGAAGATATTCACCTCAGAAAACTCCCTCTCCTGGGACCAGGTCTAGAAATCAGCTGTCAAAGGAAGTGCAAGCAGCAGGTTCTGGTGCAGAAAACAATCAGCTTGACTCAAAGGGAAACCACTCCAGGAATTTCAATGGATAAGTCATCAAAGCCATGACCTACCATAAAGGCACATAAATTCTCGCCCTGTGAGGCCACAGGAGTGAAATCCCCCTCCTGTCCTAGAGCAAAGCCTTCTCATCACCTGGAGAGAGGTTTATAGCCCAGCACAGCAACTCACTTACCTGAGGAGCTACTGGGGCCAGGAATGAAGTAGGAGATGGAGACCCAGGAAGAAAACAGTGCAATTGCTTTTCTAACAGAGAGGAGGCAGCAGGACCAGACCCTGTTGTATCCTGCAAACTGTGGCACACACATTTCCAAGGCAGCAGGTACTGAGGGAGGGGACAGAAACCACCTCCACATTAACACAAACGTTAATTTGAGGCGAGGTGGGCCCACAGGCTTGCCCAAGGTCAGTGATGTCATCTAGTGCAAAGCAGGGATGAGCAGAGGACTAGGGAAACCAGTTTTTGATGCCTCATTTGAGAAGCAGATGTCCCTCTGTGAGGACATTTCAGCTGCTTTGGGGGTACCTGGAATAACATTACAAAGAATTTCAGAATAACTTCAGTTTACTGAGAATAATCAGGGTGAAGAAATTTGCTCCATGGAGACAGAATCAAGACAGGAAACCAGGGACTAAGGATTCCACAAAAAAAGGCCTTTTTCTCAGTGGCCCCAAGGTTTAAATTTCCAAATCAGATGTTTTTGAATGCTGCCTGTCATTTGGCCAGAGACCTGCACTGACAGGAGAACAGCTCCTGAGATGCAGCTGTCACATGGAAGGATTAAGCAAGAACCACACAGAAACCAAATCTCAAGCACTGCAGCCTCAGAATGATGCACTATGAATTCTTTTCCAGAAGAGAATCAAGGGAAAGGAACAGGATGGTGATTTCTGTCACCCCAAGAACACACTCCCCTCTGCCACGAGTATGTTTCAGGAGAACCTTGAATGTTCCTTGAGGATTGGAGAGACTATTTGTAGTGGCAGGACAAGGGGGAGCGGCTTCAAACGGACTGAGAGCAGGTATAGATTAGACATTAGGAAGGAATTCTTCCCTGGGAGGGTGGGCAGGCCCTGGCACAGGGTGCCCAGAGAAGCTGTGGCCACCCCATCGTCCCTGGAAGTGTCCAAGGCCAGGCTGGAGCAGCCTGGGCTGGTGGAAGGTGTCTCTGCCCGTGGCAGGGGGTGGCACTGGATGGGCTTTGTGGTCCCTTCCAATCCAAACCACTCCATGGCTCCCCACAGCCTTCTAACACACTCCCCAAAGGGAAGTTCTCACCTAGTTTGAAGTCTTATGCAATTACAGCAGGAGATGAGCAAAGCTAAACCCAAGTACATTTGGACTTCCCTAAAATACAGGCACACAGTACAAGGGCTGCAAATATAACATCTCCTCAGACTGCAAGTCCCTAAATTGTACAGAATGTGCAAAATAGTAACACAAGAACAAGCTCCCAAAATAAATCTGTACGTGCTCCTGGTACCTACTGCCCAGCAGTAAATCCACAGCTGGAAAACAGATAAAGAGGAGTATTTTCCAATCAAAGCCAGGCAGGAAGCCCAAGTGAAACCACAAAAGAGAACGTGATGGGATGTTCTAAGACTGTGAGTGTGTCTGTGGTCTCTGCCTGTATCCAGGGCCTCCACTGCAGCAGCTGAAATCACATCTGAAGGCAGAAGTGCAGCCTGTCAGAAACACATGACAGGAAGACCACTAAAATCCATAAACTGGGTGCAATTCTGCCCACCCAATCTCACAGCAGGTCAATTCAGTCAATTAAAATAATCTGGCTTTGGCTCAAGATGCTCGACCCTCAGGAAAGAAACCCTGGGAAAAAACACAGCCAGTACTTGGCAACAGTGTCCATGGAAGTAAACAAGGAAAAGGAGTAACTTATCCCAGTGAATTTTGGGGTTACAGTATCCAAAGGTGAGCTGGATCCACCAGTTCTTAACCCTCTCAGGCAGCAGGGGCACAACTGAGACATACACCTTGCTGGAAAAACCCTTTGCCTCACACCCCACGCTGAGGCAAGGATTTAGATGATTCAGGGCTGTTGCAGGAACACTGTTCTGCCCACTCCCAAAGACATGGAGATCTTTTAAATAAATGCCTTTTGTGCCCTGCCAGTGAGAGGGATGAGGCATCCAAGCCCTCCTTTGGGGGAAGGTGTTAGTCTGGAGGGAACAAGCAAGCACAGGTGGGAAATGAGCACAAGAAAAAAACTGTCAAGCTTGGGATTGGGAGTCAGCGAAACAATTTATTGTCCTGAGTCACTTCCTGACTCTCTGATCCTGATACAGAGCTCCCTGGGCAGGGCTGTACAGCTGGGAGTTTTCAGAAGCCTCATTCATTCCAGAGGTGACCATTGCTCTGTCCCACACCACCATAAAGGCCCTGGGAGGGACTTGGGCACGTACCTTCTCCAACTTCCTGCAGTCTCGTTTTCCAGACGAACCCTCTTTATCTTCTGCATTAACTACTCAGAGAGCTGGGCAGGACAGGAAACTGGGGAGGAAGAGGGGGAAAAGGAAATTTCATATCACTGCTGAAGAAAAGCATCCTCCAACTGAGCACAAATAAATCCCTGCTTTTCAATCCTTGGTCCAGACCTGTTCTGCCAGAGCATGCTGGATACCAACAGCCCTGATAAATCCGAGAGACTCCTTCACCTGAACAATGGGCCCATGAACTCTGGGGTGTGCCTCTTTCTTTCCTAGAAAATTCTTCTTAAAATCCAAGAATCCTCAGCACTGAGCCTTTCTGTCATTCATTCCCCCAAATCCTGACATTCTTGCAAGTACTAGGCCCTAAGAACTGAGAAAAACAGAGGTCTGGTCCATACACTGAGAGGCAAGAGTCAAACAAAGGACACACCATAAGGAGCCAGCCAGAGGGTCACAGTCCCACCTGGGACATGAGAAACACATTTATCTTCCAAGCCTGACTGCAGCTTCCCTCTGCCTCAGCCTGCTGCCACAAGGAGCCCCAGCCCACCACACTAATCTGTTTTCCATAAGAAGGTTCTTCGCTGTCCTCCTCTCTCCCCAAGTACAAAGATCTTTAGCTCTGACCACAGACACACTCAAGACCCCCCACTGTCCTTTGTTGAGGCTCCTGCTCTCCCCAGAGAGCCATTTCTCCACCAGAACTGCACTCACAGGGGATCAGCAGAGACAAAGCATCACAAAGAAACTCCTAAACTGCAGAGGAGAACAGAGAGGGAGGAAGCAGCAGCAGCATCCAGTAATTTAAGGGCAATTTTTGGTGCAGGCATGAAGGGCAGCGGGAGAGATGCTCAGGAATGCTGAGTAACCTGCTCTCATCTCACAGCTGACCCTGCCTTGAGCAGCGGGTTGGACCAGAGACTTCCCGAGGTCCTTCCAATCTCGGTTATTCTGTGATTTTAACGATTCTGAGCAACATCTTAACCCCCATCCCTCCCGGCCCGGCTCACATGTTCCAGGGAGCGAAGGAACAATGACATCCTGAACCCGGAGGGAGAAAGAGACCCAGCCAAAGAGGCGGGAGAGGCCGGGACCCAGCGGGAATCGCCACCAGTTTGCCAGACAGAGCCGAAGGGGCACAGTCACCTACAGAGCCCCTTACGGTGTCCCCGGCAGCTGGGACACATCCTCCCCCGGGAATTACAGCGGCTCAGGGTGGGATGAGCCGGGGGGATTTCTAAGGGAAGGGATGGGGTTTCGGCAAGGGCCGTGTCCCCCCTGCAGCCCCTCCGGGAGCGCTGCCCTTGGCGCGGAGGGCAGGGCGGGATGGGGGCCGGGGCACGGAGCGACCCGGGCCGCACAGCCCCGCACAGCCCCGCGGGCTGCTCTGCCGTGGGGAACGGGCAGCTCCTGCCCCAGCTCCTGTTCCTGCTCCCATTCCAGCCCCAGCTCCTGTTCCTGTTCCTGCTGCTATTCCAGCCCCAGCCCCAGCTCCTGTTCCTGCCCCAGCCCCAGCTCCAGCCCCAGCCCGGGCAGGGCGCGGGGGGGACACTCACAGGGACCCCCACCGAGGGCAGGGGGGTCTCCCCGACACCCCTACCCCGGGCGGGACGCTGTGGGGAGCGAACTGCCAGAGACCCCCTCGGGGCCAGGCCTGGGGGGCAACCTGGGCGAGCAAACCCCCCCACCGGGGCCGGGGCCAGCCCCCCCCGGGGCAGGGCCACCCCCCGGGGCACGACACAGCCCCGACCGGGGGCAAACCTGCCCCCTCAGGCGCCCCCAGCTCAGGGCAGGGCGGCGCGGCCCACGGACGGGGCAAACCCTCCCAGCGCGGCCCAACCCGCCCCTCACGGGGCCAGGCCGCGCCCGCACCGAGCCGGGACCCCCCCCCGCCATTCCGCCCCCCCTCAGGGACCCCTCCTCACTCACCGCGGGGCGCGGCGCCCTGCCCGGGGCGGGGGCGGCGGCGGTCCGGGAGGAGGGAGGGAGGAGGAGGAGGGAGGAGGGCGGCGGGGCCGTCAGCGCCGCTCCATGTCCCGGGCGCGGGGCAGCCCCGGAAACGGGGGCGGCGGCGGCGGCCACGGCGCGACCCTTCACCCGGCGGCGGAAGTGGCGGGAGCGCGCGCGGGAGCGGCGGGGTGGGCGGGTCCGCTGCGGGGGGAGGGGGGGGCGGAGCGGGGGATGGCGCCTGATGGAGGGGGGGGGACACGGACGGGATCCTTATGGAATGGCACGGAACCGGTGGGGCTGGGAGAGGCCGTGCAGTGAGCGCGGCCTGTGAGCCGACACGGCCGTGTTAGAGCGCTCGGGCTGCCCTTAAACACCGCCGGGACGGCGACTCCGCCGCCTCTCTGGGCAGCCCCTTCCAATGTCCAGCGGGGGGGGGGGGCGGCCGGCACCCCGCGCAA
>JAWWEE010000075.1:641047-662242 GCA_035221455.1 Xenops minutus | reverse complement strand
GCGCCGTCTGCCGGGAAACCGAGTGCGCGCGTCGCTGCGCCTCGCGCGGCGCGCCGCCCGCCGGACTACACGTCCCGCCGTGCCCCGCGCGGCGAGGCCAGCCCCTCGGGGCGCCATTTTGTCCGGTGGCGCAGCCTGAGATGGCGGCCGGGCCCGGGCGGCGCTGAAGGTCCCGCCGCGCTGAGGGCAGGCCGGGCCCGCCGCCCCCGGCCCCGGCCCATGGCCAGGGCGCCATGGACCTGCGCACCGCCGTGTACAACGCGGCCCGCGACGGCAAGCTGAAGCTGCTGCAGAAGCTGCTGGGCAGCCGCAGCCGCGAGGAGCTGGAGGCGCTGACGGCGGGGCCCGGCGGCGGCGGCGGGCCCGGCGCGGGCAGCACCCCGCTGCTGATCGCGGCGCGGCACGGGCACCTCGAGGTGGTGGAGTACCTGCTGGACCACTGCGGCGCCCGCGTGGAGGAGGGCGGCTCGGTGAGCTTCGACGGCGAGACCATCGAGGGCGCGCCGCCGCTGTGGGCCGCCTCGGCCGCGGGGCACCTGCGCGTGGTGCGCAGCCTGCTGGAGCACGGCGCCTCGGTGAACCAGACCACGCTCACCAACTCCACCCCGCTGCGCGCCGCCTGCTTCGACGGGCACCTGGACATCGTGCGGTACCTGGTGGGCGAGCGCGGCGCCGACCTGGAGGTGGCCAACCGGCACGGGCACACGTGCCTGATGATTTCCTGCTACAAGGGGCACCGCGAGATCGCCCGCTACCTGCTGGAGAAAGGGGCTGACGTGAACCGGCGCTCCGTGAAGGGCAACACGGCCCTGCACGACTGCGCCGAGTCCGGCAGCCTGGAGATCCTGCAGCTGCTGCTGCGCTCCAAGGCGCGCATGGAGAAGGACGGCTATGGAATGACCCCCCTGCTCGCCGCCAGCGTCACCGGCCACACCAACATCGTGGAGTACCTCATCCAGGGCGGGCTGCAGCAGCAGGAGCCGGCGGGGAGCCCGGCCGGGACCTGTGCCTCCAGCGGCAGCCACGGCGCCGGCAAGGGGGCTCAGAGCTGCCGGGGAGAGGGGGGAGAGGGAGGTGGCGCCTCGGCTTCCAGTCAGGACGAGGTCCCGAGCGTGTTCTGCACTCGAGAGGCCGCCGTGGAAGCGCTGGAGCTGCTGGGGGCCACGTTTGTGGACAAGAAGCGCGACCTGCTGGGAGCCCACAGGTACTGGCGGCGGGCGATGGAGCTGCGCTGCGAGGGCGGCAAGTACCTGCCCAAACCCGAGCCCCGGCAGCTCGTGCTGGCCTATGACTATGCCCGGGAGGTGAGCTCTCTGGAGGAGCTGGAGGCCCTGATCACCGATCCCGACGAGATGCGGATGCAGGCGCTGCTGATCCGGGAGCGCATCCTGGGCCCTTCCCACCCCGACACTTCCTACTACATCCGCTACCGAGGCGCCGTCTACGCCGACTCGGGCAACTTCGAGCGCTGCATCAACCTGTGGAAGTACGCCCTGGACATGCAGCAAGGCAACCTGGAGCCTCTCAGCCCCATGACTGCCAGCAGTTTCCTTTCCTTCGCCGAGCTTTACTCCTACGTGCTCCAGGACCGCTCCAAAGGCACTTTAGGCACCCACCTGGGCTTCTCCGACCTCATCGGGGTGCTGAGCAAAGGGGTGCGGGAGGTGGAGAGGGCGCTGGTGCACGGCAAGGACCCCGTGGCTGACTCGGCGCAGTTCACCAAGACGTTGGCCATCATCCTGCACCTGGTTTTCCTGCTGGAGAAGGTGGAATGCACCCCGGAGCAGGAGCACCAGAAGCGCCAGACCATCTACCGCCTGCTCAAGTGCAGCCCCCGGGCCAAGAACGGCTTCACCCTCCTGCACATGGCCGTGGACAAGGACACCACGACGGTGGGACGTTACCCCGTGGGCAAGTTCCCGTCGCTGCACGTGGTGAACTTGCTGCTGGAGTGCGGGGCCGACCCGGACAGCCGCGACTACGACAACAACACCCCTCTGCACGTGGCCGCCCGCAACAACTGCCCGCTGATCATGAGGGCCCTCATGGAGGCCGGGGCACACATGGATGCCACCAACGCCTTCAAGCAGACGGCCTACGAGCTGCTGGACGAGAAGCTGCTCACCAAGAGCACGATGCAGCCCTTCAACTACATCACCCTCCAGTGCCTTGCTGCTCGCGCCCTGGACAAGCACAAGATCCCCTACAAGGGATTCATCCCCGAGGAGCTGGAAGCCTTCATTGAGCTGCACTAGGGCACGAGAGCTGATGTCCCCAGCCTACCCTTCGCCTGTCCCACCCCGTTGTGCAGCTGGAGGTCTCGGGCTGTCCTTGGCGAGGTGCTGAGGGCCGTCGCCGTGCTGAGCTTTGTCCCCATCTGTCACCACAAAGCTGGCGAGTCAGGGCATGGAGGAGGAGGCTCGAGAGCTCACGGCTGGCCCTCGTGGTTGTCACCTGCAGGGACCAGCTCTCTCCAGTGCACTGTGTCTGCAGAAGGCCACAGCCC
This sequence comes from Xenops minutus, assembly GCA_035221455.1. NCBI lineage: Eukaryota > Metazoa > Chordata > Aves > Passeriformes > Furnariidae > Xenops > Xenops minutus. The sequence goes on along the minus strand of JAWWEE010000075.1, from coordinate 659,736 downwards.
CTGCCCTTTCCTGTCTTGTCCTGAGGAGGAAGGAAAATGGAGATTCCCTGGGACCTGCTGCCTCTCCCGTTAGTGCTGGATTAACTCAGTGTTCAGCTTTGGAGCAGCTACACATCCCGCACGTGCTCTGGCCCTTCCCAGCCCACACATCCAACAGATAGAAAGCGAGTGAGGAATAAAATACCTTCCAACTAATTCCTTCCCCTCCCTCTTGTCAGATTTGGGACAGCACGAGTCCCCCAGCTGAGGGGCTCGTGCTCTGCCCAGGGAGTTCCTTGCATGTCACAGGGCTGGGTATGCTGAGGATGGGTTTTTTCTCTCTCTTAGTTGGCCAAATGATGTTTAAGGCCTGAGATTTCCATGATTGTGCATAAAGCTGGGATGTTCTTTCTCTTGTAGAGCCAGGCCCTATCTATGCTGCAAGACTTCTCCAGTCCTGTAAGATAGAGTAAGGTCAGTTCTGCTTCTACAGTTTCATCCACAGATGTTGGGGATTATGAATGGGGAGGAAAAAGTACTTTAAAAACAAAATACTGATGTGATGTTCAGGCCCTTGGCTTGCCCGTTCCACACCTGTTTGCCCCATTCCCAGTGTGGAAGTGCTTTAGCTCCAGAGGTCACCAGGGGTTCAGCTGTAAGGGTGGATGTGGCCAGGTTTTGGAGCCAAAACAGCACAGTTTGAACCATTTTTGAGGCTGAGCTCTTGCAAACCCTGTGGGATAGGAGGTACCTGTAGTGTGGGGGTCCTTGGGGGGGTTATTGAGCAAGTGAGTGTTTGTGCCATGTTTGCACCAGGGTGGGCTGAAGGAAGAAGCAAGAAAGGAAAGTTTAAGGTACCTCCTTGTCCTTCTGAGGTTTTAGCGTCAGCTCCTTGGGCTCTCTTAATTATCCCATTAATTAAACCTCTGTGCAGTGGTTCTTAGTAGCTGGTTTGGGCTTTTGATTATTTTTTTTTTTCAATTTCTCTGAGGATGGTGCTACTTGAAAGGTGGAATTTGAAATCTCACCTGGCTGCTGTTTGGACAAGCTCCTTCCTTTCCTTGGGATCTGCACATACCTTGGTTTTAAGGCTTAGGGCAGGTTTTTGCCTCCATGAGCAGAACCCTCCGTGGTGGGAAACAAGCAATTTCCATCAGTTTGTCCTTGTGCAGGGGGCTGACTGGGCTTGGGCAGCCTGTGGCTCATTTCCTGGCCCCGAGCAGGGTGGGCAGCCCAGCTGGGGGGGAGCAGCTGCCTCGGAGCTTTGGGAAAGGTCCCACTTTTGGGAGAGCAGACCCCTGGCACCACCCATGCTCTGTGTGCTACTGAAGCTTCTCTACTTGTATTTATCAGCCTCAATAACCAACGCTCTCTGCCCCTTGAAGATATTGTAGATCTGTCATTACATTTTTGAAGTGTTAACTATAACATTTATTTATAAAGCAAGGAGGTTTAACTTGAATTGAGCTGTAAAGTGCAGAGTTAGTTTAGCTGCCTTCTATTTTTTTTGGTTTTTTTCCTTTTGGCTGAAACCTGACTAAACTGCAGGAATGGGATTTGTTCCTTTGTGAGCTGATGAGCGCTCTTAACTTTAAATAATAAAACAAAAAATGGCTGCTAGAATGCAAGTGCCTTGGACTTCTTCCAGCTGTTTTCCCAGGGATGGGACACTGGGGATATGGAAATATGGGGTGTTTGCAATCAACAGGTGTGATGGGTTCATTATTCCTCCTGGGAAGAACTAATCTGTGCTGCAGTGGCAAACGTTTCCCCTGGAAAAGGGTGATGCTGACACTGAAATGACACCTCTCCTTATGTATTTGGCCTTCTATTTTTGTGTAAGTGGAACAGTGTGAAAGGATCTGTGTTGACTCAGGTATTACCTGCCTTACAAACCTGGGACAGTGGGCACGGCAAGCAGAAAGAGGGATGCAGTGTGGTCATCAGTTTATGCTTTTCAATCCCAAATCTGTTGGTGGGAGGGCAAAACCAGAGGAATTAAAGGTACTGGAGTTGGTTCCACGCAAGGACCTGGATTTCTGAAAATGCTTAGCCTTCCCTAGGGAGGGTGGGAGCAGATGGATAAAATACTTGAATGTTTGTCCTGTCTTAAATTGCTCTCTCCTTAAAATAATGCCTCATGTTGTGGTGGATGTTGGTGCCTTCGTGGGAGACATGATATTCAAACGGTGTCTGTAAATCCTTGGTAAGGGCTTCTCCCATCCAGATATTCCTCCTGTGCCCCAGGTGATCTCCAGGTGTGTAGGGGAGCAGGTGCCAGGCAGGTCCAAGGAGCCAGGTGACCTCAGGACAGAGGCAGTGGCTGATCAGTGCAATTCCATCTGTTCACGTGGCTGCTGGGAGGACAGAGATGGGAAGGGGGTTATTCCATGCAGAAGCAGCCCTGGAGCTGGGATGTTGTGATCAGGGAGCTGGGGGATCCACTCATGTACAACACCCCAAGGAGAAGAACAGTCTGTGTGGTTGAAAAGGCATTAATTTTTATTTTTAACACATAAATAATGTGTAATTACACAGAGGGCCCAGCACTTAAATGTTGATAGTAATTACAGGGTGGGAGAAATCACTGCATGATTATGGGGTAATTACACTGAACAGGCCTCATTTATTGTAGGTGTTGTCTGGGCCAGCTCCATGTGGGGCAAAACAGAGAGTTGTGGGGAGCAGGGCAGTGTTTCAGTGATGATTTTCTTAATTGTATTGGACAGAGAAGAGTTTTTTCCACTGTGACGGCTGGAGACCCTCCTATAGCCCACACATCCTTCCCTCGCCCTTCCCGTGACCCAGGCACGGGATGTGGCTGTGCTGAGGTTGTTTACAAGCTGAAGCAGCTTCCAATTGACTGATTTTGTGTAATGTTTATTTATAGCAGGAGAGGAGCTGGGGAAGGAGGGATGTATGTGTTCTCTCAAGGAACTGTCCTGCACCAACTGCAGAGAGACAGGAATTGCACTAACACAATACCTGTTAAACAGAAAGAAGGAAAAAGAGGGAAATAAAAGGAATTCGAGCTGTTGGAGGATTCCAGCAGACCCTGTGAGGGCCGAGCTTGGGCAGTCCCAGGTTCAGGAGGGTTTGTTGGAATCCTGAGCTTCAGCTGCCAGACCCTACTGGCTGCTCTGGGCTTGGAGCCTGCTGGGATAGCCCTGGAGTGACACTTGGAGCACACACACACACCTGCAGAAATAGCTGGACTGGCTCCCCTCCCTGTATGGATCACAGGGGCCCTCGGGATCCACTTTACAGGGATGTGGCTCCTCAGCTCCTTGGAGGAGTCGGGTGAGCTGGCCCCGGGCTCTGCTCCACAGAGGGAACAGCCCTCTTGGCAGTCACTTGGTGGCTTTGGGGTGACCTCTGCTGACGATCAGGAAAATGGCTGTGCCTGGAAGGAGTGAGGAAGAGGGAGGGATCTGGGGCTTGGCTCCAGGTGCCCTGCTGGTGTTAAAGCTCCATAGGTACCTGCCTGGTACATCCCTCACCCAGGGCCTGCAGAATACCCTCCCACCCCCTCATTCCTGGCTCTCTCCACCCTTCTGCATTGCTCTGCTCAATGCTTTTGGTTTTGCATCCCTCTTTTTCCTCAAAGACAGTAACAGAAATAGCTGGAATAATCCCAGCAGGGAGCATTGTGCAACAGCCAGTCTGCCAGGGCCTGGTTCCATCTCCAGCCTTTTGCAGAAGGTAAGAATGGAGAAGTGGACACTTGGCTTCTGCCTCCTCAGACTTTGTGCTTCCCTCCCTCATTCCACCTTCATTAAGTATTATTTTCCCCATTCACAGCTTTGCTATAAAGATTCTTACACTTGGTGTGTAATCCCAGCTCTCTAAGTTTTCTTAAAACCACTCCCAGCCATGCCTCGAGGGCACAGGGGAGTTTTGTCTTTCACAGCCCAAAACCTTCTCTCTAGAGTCAGGGCAACTGGGAACAGGGATCTCTGGTCCCCCAACCCAGCGTCCTGCAGCCTCTTGGGCTTGCTGAAGCTGCTTTCCAGAATTTTCCTGGGGCTGATGTCAGGGGCCTGGGGGCTGCTGGAAAAAAACTGGGACCTTGTGATGCTCAGCACCCTGGCAAGAGGTCACAGTGTCCCCCCAGAGCACCCCATGAAGGCTGACCTTCAAATGATCAGTGCCATCTCCCAGCCCTCTCCACCCAACAGGCAGAACAGTTTTCTGTATATCCCTGACTGCCCCCTTTCTAATTCTGCAGGAAAGAACCAGAGAAACACAAGTAAATTAATAAGAATTTATTTATAAAATCTTCAAGTAGCCCCAGAAAATCAGGAAAATAGTCTCAGTTTCTTGAAAATAATCACAAGGAAAACAGTCCCAGGAGGTTGCAGCCTCTTTTGTCAAACATGAAGATGAGTTTTCTCCTGTGCTTCAGGAAAGTGGCCCCCTTGACCCCCAGAGAAATAAGATTAGTCCCAGTCCCAGCAGAATCACTGTAATCTAGGATTTGAAATTAATTTTACCTCTAACCCTGGCTGACCCTGATCAGACATCCTGCCTGGCCTGTCCCTCGCTGTCCTGTGGCCCAGGTGGGACAGTTTCCACCTGCATCGTGTTGTGGTTCCCAATCTGAACCATCCGCGCGTTCTGGATCACCAGGGGTGGGATCCCTCCAGGGCCTGGCATTATGTTGTAGTGGCCTGGTGGGAGCTGGGACCGGGGGGGCCCCATCTGAGCAGGGGCAGGCTGGGGACACCACTGTTGGGATGGCTCTGGTGGCCATGGCCGTGTCCCTGGTGGAGGCACTTGGGCAGGGGAGCCAAGGCTCAGGGCAGCCAAGTTCTGCTGGGCTTGCTGCTGTTCCCAGCACAGCTGGAGTTTCCTCCTCTGCATCTGCTCCCACATGGCTTTCTTCTGACTGATCTTCTGGGGGTTAAAAGTGTTCTGCACAGTCCTGGAGAAGTGAGCAGAGCTCTCGTTCAGCTTCACCAGCCCACTGAGCGTCGTGGGGATCTGACTCTCCTCCAGGGCGTTCTCCTTGGGTAAGAAGGGGATGACTGAGTCGCGCTTGGCTGGGTCCAGGATGGACTGCATCAGGGCAGTGTCTGCCTGGAACAGACACAGGTTGCATGGGAAGTTCTTGGTCAGCAGGAGGATCATGAAGGCGGAGTTTTCCATGGCCTCCTGGAAGCAAGTCATGTGGCTGCGTCCTGCAATGAAGAAATCCTCGCAGAGCGTGGCACCGTTGGGCACCCCCATGCTCTCCAGCAGGTTCTTGACCCCGTGGGCAACACTCTCATCTTCACTGGCATGCAGGACAACAAATGTGAAGAACCTGCCACCATCTGGCTCTGAGAAGGACACTGGATCCACAGCTGGGAGAGGAGGAGGAGGCCAGGCTGGAGAGGGGGATGAGCACAGGGGAGGGGGATATAAGCTGGAAGGAGGTTTCTGAAGAGGAGGAAGGATTGAGGAGAAGGAGTAGGTAGGAGGGGGATGAAGGGGACAGGTTGAAGTGGAAGCAGATGTAGAGTTAAAAGAAATGCCTGCTGGAACATAAGAGTCCTCTATGGATATGTGGGTAGGATCAGTCCCCACTGCAGCTTTTGGGTCAGGCAGACCAGTAGATAATTGCTTCTCATCCTGCTTTCCATCCATGTTTTCTCTGGGAGCAGGAGGTTCTGTCGCTGTGCTGGGAACATCACTGCTTTGGGCAGGCTGGGTCACGGCCCCCTGTGAGGGAGCAGGGAGGGCTGGGTGGCAGGAGCTGCCCTGCAGAGCCTCCTCTGGCTGGGGGACTTGGGCACCCGTGTCGTGGCCAGGCGGGGAGCTGGGGCTGCTGGTCCAGCTTGATTCCTGGAGGCTGTGGCTCTGTGTGTCCCCATTGGGGTGTCCAGCACTACTGGGCTGGGGGACACACCTGGGGGGAGAGGGCTGGCTGTGGAAAACAACTGTAGGTGATGCACTGATCTCCAAACAGCTGCTGAGAGAGGAACTCCCCACGGAGCACAGGGTGCGTGGGGCTGAAAGGTCTGAGTTGCCTCCGATCTGCACTGGGGAACTTCTCACCACGCAGTTTGAGCTGCCCGTCTGGAGAAGTGCTGCGTCTGCGTCGGATCTCAGCGTCCTAAACCGGTCACTGGGGCCCATGCTGGTAACAAAGCCATGTTTGTCCTTGTCCTCAGGTGGGGTGTTGTTGAGTATCCCCTGCTGAGTGTCCTGGCAGGCTTTGGTGGCAGCCTGGCAGGCTTTGTCCCAGGCCTCAGGACTGCACAGTTTTTCCTGTGCCAACACTTTGTACACCTCTGCCAGAAGTGCCCTGGCACCTGCGTCCAGCTGGGGAGGCTGCAAATCCTCCCTGTCCTGCCACGCTCCTGCAGCACCCAGTTTGGTCTGCTGGACATACTGGGCTGCTGGGTTATCCCTCAAGGCATCCAAACAAATTCTTGCATCTGTTTCTTGCCCCAGAGTAACCAGGACCATGGCTTGCAGTAACCTGCTGCTGGGCCCAGGTATCAGGTGCTTCAGTTTATGTTTGAGGCTCAGCAGTTTATCTTGTGGGACCTGGGATAGAATAGAAAAGATGTCCTCAAAGATTGGCTGGAGCTCAGTGCTCTGTGCCATCTCAGCAGCTGCTGGCCCAGACCATGGAGTGAGGCAGAAGTGATGGAAAAAGCATCTTATGGCAAAGGGTTGTTTCCGTGGGGGGCTCTGGGATGTCCTGGCTGCTCTTCTTGTACCACACGAGCTCTTTGCTGCTCAGGGCTCGTCTTGGAACTGGGACATCTCTGTCCTGAGGAACCTGTGAGGAGAACAGGGATGGCTCAGAGAGGGTGACTGAGGGGATGCTCCTGAGGCTTGTGGAGCTCCCAGACACTCCTTCACAGCTCTCAAGTATTTTTGCCTCTGATCCCTGCCTGCAGCTCTGCCAGTGCTCTGTGCATTATTCCAACTCTGTGATAAGCAAAGAGCACGTTCCTTACACTCATTTCACATTCATCATAACTGGCTTTAAATCATTGCTGCAATAGTGGTGTACTGAGGCAAATCCAGGTGACGGTCTCCTCTAGGCAGCTGGTTCCAGGGGCCTCACAGGCTCCTTGTGATGGCAGTCAAGGAATAAAACAGGCTTGGAGGAAACCCTTTCCAAGTGATAACCCCTGTGCATCCCTATCAGGCTGCTGACCATGGAATGATTTGGGTTGGGAAGGACCTTTTGGATCATCCACTCCCACCCCCTGCCATGGGCAGGGACACCTTCCACCAGCCCAGGGTGCTCCAACCTGGCCTTGGGCGCTCCCAGGGGTGGGGCAGCCACAGCTTCTCTGCCCAACCTGTGCAGTCAGGAATTCCTTCCCAATATCCCATCCAGTCCTGCCCTCTAGCAGTGGGAAGCCATTCCCTGTGTCCTGTCCCTCCATGCCTTGTCCCCAGTCCCTCTCCAGCTCTCCCGGAGCCCCTTTAGGCTCTGGAAGGGGCTCTGAGCTCTCCCTGGAGCCTTCCCTGCTCTCCCAGCCTGGCTCCAGAGCAGAGGGGCTCTCAGTGGCCTCCTCTGGACTCTCCAGCAGCTCCACGTCCTTGTGCTGTGGGTCCTGGAGCTGTAACTGGGGACATCGTGTCTCCATGCACGGCTCAGCCCTGAGCCCCTCACTCACCCCAGGCCCCTGAGCGGGGTTTAATTAAACAGCAGAAGTGTCCGGAGCAGAGCAGCAGATTCCCGCTGGGACACACTGGTTCCGCTGGGACACCGCTCCGGGGCTTTCCTCTATTTAAAGGGAGCCCCAGCAAATGCCCCCCGATAACTTTCAGCTGCGGAAAGTTTTTACTTTCGATCTGCTCGTTTCCACTCTCATAAAAATCCTCCAATTGCCCAACGAAAAGCGCGGAAGTTGAAGCGGAGGCGGAGGGAGGGAAGGAGGGAAGGAAGGGGGGCAGAGCTGGGGCCGATCCCTGCCAGAGGGAAGGGACGATCCAGGGTGGGAGAAGGGACGACCGGGGGTGGGAGAAGGGATGACCCGGGTGGGAGAAGGGATGACCGGGTGGGAGAAGGGATGACCCAAGGTGGGAGAAGGGCTGAGCCGGGTGGGAGAAGGGCTGACCCTACCTGCGGCCGGTCCCACGCTCCCCGTGCCCGGGGCAGGCGGAAGCGGCGCGGGGCGATGGGCACGGCCGGGGCGGAGCGGGGCGGGACTGGGACTGGGACAGCTCGGGGACTGGGATAGCTCGGGGACAGGGACAGCTCGTCCAGGGCTCGGGGACCAGGACAGGGACAGCTCGTGGATAGGGACAGAGACAGCTCGGGGACAGGGATAGCTCGGGGACTGGGACAGGGACAGCTCGGGGACTGGGATAGCTCGGGGATAGGGACAGCTCGTCCAGGGCTTGGGAACCAGGACAGGGACAGCTCGTGGATAGGGACAGAGACAGCTGGGGACTGGGACAGCTCATCCAGGGCTGAGGGACTGGGACAGCTTGGGGACCAGCACATCTCGGGGAGCAGGACCAGCCCCGGGGGACCGTGGCAGGAGCATGTCAGCCCCCAGGAGCCACCCCCTCCCTGTCCAGTGACCCCTGCACGAGCACCCAGAGGGGACACCAAAAGATCCAATAAAAAGACCCAGCCAGTTTTGAGCCTCTCTTGAGATGGTTTGAGAACTCGAATAAAATCCTTAGTCAGTACCTTCAAGCAGATTTAAGGTGACAATGAGTAAGGGAGTTTGAAGACATCTAATCCAGGGGTCATTCAGCTGCTGGGATGTGTTTGGAGACAGGAGGAGCAGGAATGGGACAGATGCACCTGAGCCTCAGGGGTACAGGCAGAAGCCTTGGGGACAAAATAATTAAGGTAGTTTTCTGCTTAAGAGAGCACGGGACCTACTAAAAGCACTTTGTTTACTTTGTTTTTCTCCCCTCCAGCATGACCAAGCTGGCCAGAGAAGAGACTTGGTAAATGCAAGCTCTGAAGCAGCTCAGGTAAAGGGAGGACTCAACACTGCAGCTTCAGGTACACACAAACCCACAGGTCTTTGAACGCAGGTCACACTTTATTCCGATGTCTGCTCAGCAGCCCCAGCACAGGGGCCAGGCCAGGACACAGGGTACCAAAATAAATTACATGAGACGTTGTTACAAAGCATCATTTGCTGGGAAAGAGCCAGCACCTGCCCCCCTGTTTTAATAACAGGATATCCCAATGCCATGGCAGAGTAACTCCTGGGAAAAGCTGCCCTGTTTGCCATCTTACTGGCTGGGGAGGGTTTCAGGCCTGGAGTGACACAGTGATGATCCCTGAAGTCAGTCACAGAGCTAGGAAAGATAACCCCCTGAAAACTGTCAGGATTAAGAACACCCCACCCTGCTGAGTGTTTCTCCAGGAAGGAAAGTGTTTGGCTGATGCATGAAGAGAAACGTCTTGCTGAAGAGCAGCTTTTTGCCCCAGCTGTGCCAGATGTGCCATACCCGGCCGAGCCTCCCTGGAAGCACAACAGGCCCAGAGGGAGCCGTGTCTGCACCGGGTATTTTTAAACTTGCAGAAGGTGGGAAATGGTATCAAAAGTCAAGCTCAGCATCTTCTCAAGACTTCCACAGCTCAGGTGAATTAAAAACAAACCCAATATTAAAAACAAGTTGAGACCACTTCTTCTCTCCCACAACTTGTCTCAGAAGCAAGAATTAGCCACTGGCACATGCAGCTGGGCCGACTCAGAGCTGAAGTGCAGGTCCCCATCTTCCCTTTCAGGACAGCAGTGATTTCAAAACAGTAAATCAAGATACACAATCACCCACCCCTTGGTTATCAAATTCTCCTTGCAACTACATCTGACTGTAAACTCAGAGTAAGAGGCACTTGTGGGCAGGACTGGACACTTGACCAAAAGATCAAGTGCTGTTCTAACCAGGGAGCCTTGCCCAGAAGAGCTGGGATTTATCAGAGATCTTCCTCTGGTGCACTAGTTTTTATCTCCCTTGCAGCCAGTGCCACCTCTGTATCTTTCCCTGTCTTCTCCACCTTCCCTGCCTTCCCCTCCAGTTTCTCTGCCTTCCCCTCCAGTTTCTCTGCCTTCCCTTCTTGCTTCTCTGCCTTCTTCACCTTCCCTGTCTTCCCCTCCAGCTTCTCTGCCTTCCCTTCTCGCTTCTCTGCCTTCTTCACCTTCCCTGTCTTCTCCTCCAGCTTCTCTGCCTTCTCTGCCTTTCCCTCCAGCTTCTCCAGCACTCCACACCCTTCCTCTGGGATCTTGCTGGTTCCCTTGGGCTCTTTGGGTGCCTCAGTCACCTCCTCCAATGACAGAGCCTTTTCCAACATGGGTAGTTTTCTCTCAGTCACTGCATCTTTCTTCTTCTGCTTTCTGCTGTCCTGGGCCACCTTAGCTATGGCCCTGAAGGGCCCCACAAGCCAGTTCAGAGGCATGTTGTGAGTGACATACTCGAACAGGACATCGAGGGACCCCCGGGCTTCTGCCACACGGTCCTGGCTCTGCATCAGGGTGATGCTGGGGAGGTCCTGGAAAGACATGGCACTGGAAAAAGAGCTGTGGAGCTTGTGGATATTTCGAGTGGCCTGATACACAGTTTCTTGGATGCTGCTGGGGAGGCCTTGGATGCTGGTTTTCAGGTTCTCATAGACAGGCTGCAGCTGCTGGGTGATGATGTGCAGCATAGTTAGAGTCCGGGACTCTACCTGCTGGGAGAGAGACAGCTCAGTTACCAGGGCAGGTGGGATGGGCACCAGCCACACAAGGCCTGGCTAAGGCACCTTCCAGGGATACCTCTGGCTGGCAGGCAGTTTGAACTTGGGGTCCTTTGGGTTGGGTCAGGCACCAGTCCACCCACAGCTGATGGAGCTTCTCCTGCCCTTCCAGCAGCTTCTGGCCAACCTCCTGTTTCACAGATTCAATCTGATGGGAGAAATGACAGGAAGAGCTGTACTGCAAGCACACACAGGGAATCACCAGGGAGGGATCCCAGGCAGGAAGCCAAGGTGACACGTAGCTGATGCAGGAGGGAGGAGGAGCTTCCAGTGGGATAGCAGGGCAGGAAAGCAGTAGACAGGAGGAAAGAGGGGAAAGCGTGTTTGTACCAGTTTTATTGCCATCTGCAGTCGAGAGAGGGTGTCCTGGGTGCTCTGCCTGATGCACTGCAGCTTGTTGAGGGAGTGCTGGTAGGCTCTGAGCCGCACTCTGCTGGACAGGGACCCCAGGCGCACAAAGTAACTTCGCTGCTGCTTCTGCTCCTCCACGGAAACCATGCCAACCCCCTCCACAGAGGTGGCCAGTTTACCTGGAGGGAACAAGAACAGAGATGCAGCTGGGCTCCACTCCCCCAGCTGCGAGGGGGGCAAGGGGTCACATCCCCCACTGGGAAACATGGATGCTGAAGGTTGCTGTGGGAGCAGAAGAGGTTTGTGGTGGCTCAGGTGTTACAGGCAGGTTAGTCCCTGCTCCCCCTGTTCTCTTCAGATAAGCAGACTCGATGGATAGGTTGAAGCGTGAACCCAACGTGTTTATTTACCTTGAGGCTGATGGGCAAGGACAGTAAATGCTTGAACTCTGTCCCACACCACGTGGCAATTTGGTGCTGACAGCCAGCCAACTTGGTGGCAGATTCAGAGCTACCTGTCTGCCTCAGAAGCTGAGTCTTGCTGTGTCAGGTGCTCTCTGTCACGTGGGAAAGGATTTGCATTCAGAACCGCCAGGTAAGTAGTTTTTTACCTAGTTCCTCCTCTGTCATTGGGAGGAAATGATCCACCAGATCTTCTGACATACCCAGGACAGACTCCACACCACCAGCCACTGCCTGGCTCACTGCCTTGGCCTTGCTTATGCTGTTGGACACCATTGAGTTGGTCATCTCCACGCCCTCCTGGAGAGCCTCTCTGCTCTGCTCCAAGGCTGTGCTTAGCTTGCTCGTGATGGTGCCATAGGCAGCATCCAGAGCTGTACTGACTGTCGAAGTGACCACAGATTTGGTCTTCTCCACACCATCTTGAACAGCCCCTTTGGTCAGGTCCACTGCCTCGGTCACCTTGTTGGTCACCAAGTCCTTGGCTCCCTGGGCAGCCTCCACAGCATTGACAATTGTAGAAGCAACTGCAGATTTGGTCATGTCAACACTGTCTTCTACAATGTGCTTACTGAGGTCCACTGCTTTGGTCACCTTGTCTGTCACCAGCTCTTTGGCACCCTGGGCAGCCTCTAGAGCACTCACAATAGTGGAAGCAACAGCAGACTTGGTCTTGTCCACCCTGTCCTCCACCATGTGCTTGGTGACATCCACGGCCTCTGTCACCTTGTTGGTCACCAGCTCCTTGGCACCTTGAGCAGCCTCCACAGCGTTGACAAATGTAGAAGCAACTGCAGACTTGGTCTTGTCCACCCTGTCCTCCACCATGTGCTTGGTGACATCCACAGCCTCTGTCACCTTGCTGGTCACCAGCTCCTTGGCTCCCTGGGCAGCCTCCACAGCACTGTTAACAGTGGAGGTGACCACGGACCTGGTCAGCTTGACACTGTCCCCAACAACATTTTTGGTGAGGTCCACAGCTTCAGAGACTTTGTCAGCCACGGCCTCTCTGGCCTCGCAGGCAGCGTCCATAGCAGATGTCACCTTGGTGGAAACCAGCTGCTTGGTGTCTGAAATCACCTACAGCAGGGAGAGGCAGAGAAGGATATTTTGTGGGTGAAAAGAAAGCATGTTTCCCTCCCCCAAAAAACCTTCCCACGTGGGTTAGTTCTCTTGCAGTCTGGAGGGAGCTGGGGAGGGCAGCACACCCGTGTCCACATGGCCATGGTCACTCCCTCACCTCTCCAGCCTTCCGCAGCTGGCTCGAGCCCTCACACAGCCCTGCTCATGTTTGTTCCCCATGTTCTTCTGTACCCATGGCAGTTCCATCAAGCCACAGCTTCCCCTTTCCTCTACCTTATCTGCTGGCTGCTGAAGAAAGGGCAAGTTCTCCTCCAGCTGATCCAGTCCTTTACAGGCATATTCATTCACAAGAGCAACTGGAAGAGACAACAGGTACCAGTTTATTCTTCAGTTTGGGGAGGGGGTTTTGACCCTACAATGGCCAGTTCAGGATACACTCATGAAAGCAAGGGCAAAAAAGAAATAAATCACCCTTCTAGGGTGGGATGTGTGTGGTTGTTTTGTTAAAAAGTGAATGAACCCTACAATCTGGGAGGTTCAAATAGTCTGTTTTGCCTTCCCAGCTTTCTAGCCATAGAATTTACTGCAGCTGGAGTGTAGCACTTGGCCTTGGTGGGTAAGGCAGTGGGTTTAGAGGGTTCAGGAGTGTTGGGATGAGCCAGACTGAGCTATAACCAAGATAGACACTGTTCCTACAAGCTGGGATGGTCAGAACTTGGAGTGATAAAGAAAAGGGAGTTTCTGCTTTGTAACTTAGAGAACCCAAATTGTTCCTGCCAGTAAGAGTTTCATGTCCATGTAATCCACTGTCCATGAAATTCCATATCCCAGAGCTGCTGAGTAGGATACTCAGGGCTGGAATTAACTAGAACAATGTGCTGTAGGAGCTGGGTATCACCCACCAGGCACAGGAGAGTCCCCATCCCACCTCTTCCTCTGTTCAAAGGGTCTCTCCAGCCCCTTCACTCACTTTGTGGCTCCAGCTGGGTCAGGATGGGCTGTGCCCCTCCGACCACACTGCCCACTGCCACAGCAGCCACTGTCTCAGCCACGTTGCAGACACCACTGAGGCAAGGATGGGACTCCTTGGTGTAGTTGTAGGCAGAGGAGACCAGGTTGAATGCAGAGTTGAGCAAGGGCAAGCTGGTCACTCGATTGACAGCACTCTAAAACCCAGGAGAAAGAGTGACATCAGAGCCCAGCCTCAAGCTGGGGGGTGAACACAGCCATGTGTCTGTCCAGAAAGGTCCCATGGGGACAGCAAACCCATCTCCTCATCCTTCTTAAACCCAGGGTTGACAAGACTCATCCAAAGGCCTCTGCCAAGCCAGGGTTAAACAGTGTGAACTCTGGGCTCACGGAGTGTGGTGCTGAAACCAGTGTGACTGAAACCAGATGTGAAAGTAGGGCCTGTACCAGCCCATGTCTCAGAATTACTTGCATCACTTGAGCCAGTCCAGAAGTTCTCTTAAGCAAAACAGTTACCTCCTGTATTAAGGGAGTTTCAATTTGGCCACAGCATCATGTGGTTTATCTTCCTGCCCCCCCAGCCTGGTTTGGGAGGGTTGGCAGAAATTCACCAGGGCATTGTTGGACTGGTGAGTGCTGCCCTGGCACCTACCGCTTGCTGCTGCTCCTCAGCCTTCAGCAGGTCTGTGCTGGGGGTCTTTCCTGAGGCCATACTGAATTCAGCTGCAGCTGAAAGGGAAAACAAGAGTTTAACAGCATGAGTACAACTTCCTCTCCTCCAGTGAAATAAAGTCCGACCAAAACAGGTGAAAAGCAGAGGGCACCAAAGCTGGGATCCATCATTCAGCTGTGCCAGGGGAGGTACAGCTTGGGCACCAGGAAGAATTCCTTCACAGAAAGGGTTGTTAAACACTGGAAGGGGCTGCCCAGGGAGGTGGTGGAGTCACTGTCCCTGGAGGTGTTCAAGGAACAACTGGACCTGGCACTCTGCTCTGGGCTGTTGGGAGATCACTCAAAGGTTGGGCTCAGTGTTGGAGGTCTTCTCCAACCTCAGTGATTATGTGATTTTATGTCCTAGAAACATTAGTGTGGCATCACCGACCTCCCTTGCAGGCTCACAGCTCTGGGAAGGACATGAAAACCCTGAGGAGTTTTCCCAGGAGGATGAGCCAGGTTTCCCAGCTGCAGCATTCCACCTTGAGGCTTCTCTTCCCATCCCACTAAACAGTTAGGCAGGAAATCTCTCATTTCCTGTGAAACCAAGGCTCAGAAGCATTCTCATGACACAGGGGGATTAAAGAAGTATAAAGTGATGCAATCATTTAAATGTGCACTGGCTTCCCCAGCACAGGCCTGGGTTGGTATCTGGACACTCCAGTATTGGCAATAAATCCAGGATTACTGCTCAGCCTTAGGCACAGCAGGGATTTGAGCACATTTGTTCTTCAGTACAGAGTCTGCTTTTCTCTCCTTTACCATTTAATTCC
The DNA here is from genome assembly GCA_035221455.1 of Xenops minutus. Classification (NCBI taxonomy): domain Eukaryota; kingdom Metazoa; phylum Chordata; class Aves; order Passeriformes; family Furnariidae; genus Xenops; species Xenops minutus. The sequence continues at coordinate 644,689 of JAWWEE010000075.1, read as the reverse complement.
TATTCTTAGATTTGCTATGGCATTTTCCAATGGAAAACCCTCAAAGCAGAATTCCTCCCAAACTGGGTTCCCAAGCCATGCACTGCTCCAGGCCCCCTGGCAGACTCTGTTCCCCTAAAAGAACTTGCCATCTGATTTGTGGCAGAGCCCATTGTCTTGTTTCTTGTGTTCTTTGCCTCATGTAAGGTTTTTATTTTACTGAGAAACAGGAACAGAGAGCTGTGGAGAAGCAGTGAAACCAGCCCTGGACTGGGCTCTGACACCAGCCAGAGACATCTCAGAAGGTCACTTGGCAAAACAGCAAATACTGCTGCATTAACCACTCAATTAGTCAGAATTCAGTGACACTTGAGCAGAGCAGGGGTGCAGAGTGGTACAGCACAAGTTGTCACCTCCAGCCTCTGCACTGAGAGCTCAGGAGCCAACACTCCTCTGGGAATCCCACCTAACTTAACTGCACAGCAAATCCAGCTTGAACTTCACCAGGCTGGGAGAGCTTGTAGAAAACTCCAAACAAAACAGGGCTGGAATGTAAAACCTCCATCCCAAAGTCCACAGGGTTTGCTGTCAGTGGTTGTTCCTCTTGCTTTGCTTTAGGGCAACTTTGTTGTTTCCTTGAATCCAAGCAGGCTGACTCAGGGGCAAAGCACAGCTCTTTCAACACCATCACAAACAACCCTTTTGCTCAGTTATTTTACTGCAGGACAGGTGGGAAAAGCTCCAAGTGTGGAGTTTGACACCACGGTCTTGGTGTCAGGGTCAGCAGAGATAGGCAGCAAGAGGGAGAGGAGAGGATGGAGGTCAGCAGTAACTCCTTGGCTGATGTAGAACCTGGTATAAGGATGGAATCCTCCTCTGAAGTACAGAGATCCCATGTTAATTACGGATGCAGCCGTGCTAGGGATAATCCCTGAGCACAGTCATGTTAGAACAAGGTTTGTTCTCTGTGTAGGAGAAATCTGTGTGTTGCAACACCAGGATTTGCAGTGTGGGCAAATTACCAACCCACAGCATGGTTTTATTTTCTCTTTCCCCTGCAAAAGTGCTGAGCAGCCCTTGTTTTACTTCAGAGACTGCAGGAAAACACAGTGCTTGGCAACTCCAGGTCAGCTGGTCCAGAATCCTTTGGAGAGGGCCCAGCCAAGCCAGGATTGCTGTGAGTGGAAGTCCCAGTGGACAGAGGAACAGGAACGGCATCACTGGTTGCCTTGCTTGTGGTTTGCTTTGTATGACAGTGATGACCAGATGATTTCATACCATTGCTACATCAGAAATATTAGCTCACTGCTGGAGAAAGTTCTTGAAACAAGTGGCTTCAGAACAAGGAAACTCTGTGCACTTTTCTAGGATCAACATCTGAACTGCTGTTTGTTGCCCAGTTGAGTATGAGTCTGAAGTCCCACAAACAGCAGGACAGTGGCACCAAACCCACCCAGCTGCTCCATTTCTCTGCCTTGGTCAGACTTATCCCACACTGGCCTGGCAGAAGAGCCAGTCCCTTCCCTGCTGGGCTCAGCACCTCCCTGATTTCTCTCACTCTGGCAGTGACCAGTGTGCACAGAGCCAGTTCTTTAACTCCCCTTGGCTGGAAGATTCTTATTTTCCTTGTGCAAAGCAGCTCTGCTCCATGAAAACTGGTGTGTTGTCCTGCAGACATCAGTAGGATCCACATTCAGGAAGCTTTTCTGCCTTCCAAAGGGATTTTACATTGGGAGGACAGAGCCACAGCCAGGGGGGCTGGTTCAGTAGCTTAACTGTGGACTCCTCATTGACCATTGAGGAAAACAAAGCTAAAGTTAGTGCTTTAGCTCTGAGCAGGGAGAGTTAATCAGGGCAAAGGTATTTGTGGTTAAAGCACTTATCTACATTCTTTTCGAGATTTGCCACTGATACCCCAGTTCCCAAAAATGCAGAACTAGGTCACAGGATGTCTGTGGGGAATGGGCTGCAAATGCTCCCAGGGCAGAGGCTCTTTTAGGAGGAGCATCAGAGGATTTCCAGCTTTAACCTCAGGACATTTGTTCCAGGATGGCTGCAGAGATGCCCGTCTCACCTTTCTGGATAAACCAGCAGCATTAGGGAACCTCGAAGATCAAAGCCACCTCTGCAGGTCAGGCAGGGCTTCCCACACACCCTTCCAATAGGAATTAAACACCACAACCAGTGGCCATCACTGGGTCAGCAACTCTTTGAAACAGAGATATTTTAGGGAAGAGAAGAGGGAGTTTTAATGAAAACAGCCTCTCAGCACTTCCCATGTACCAGTTTTCCCACAAGGACAGACCTCTCGGTTTCAGCTGGAAGCTGCAACTTGCAGAGCAAGGAGCTCAAGACATTTTCATCTGGAAGTTTAGCAGAACCAGCTCCAGTCATGGAAATCCTTCCCAGCCATCCACCATTCCAGGTAGTCACCACCACATCCAAAACCCTGTTAGTCTTGAGAAACATCACTCCAGTTTGCCTGCAGGGACACGGGGCTCTTGAGCAAGAGGTGCCCTTGTCACTGAGCCACCCCCTGGCAGCCACCATTAGCGTGCCTGCAGCACAGGGTCATGTGGGACAGCCACGGGCAGCTCTGTCACACGAAGGGAATGCCCCCTGATCACCTGCCCCTGCAGCACCCACTGCTGCCCCTCCAGCAGCTCAGGGTGACAGCCCAGGTGCTCCCCACGTGCTGTCCCGGGTGGGAGTCACCTCCTGTGGGCACACAACAAGCAGGAAAGAGCTTTTAAACCCAAAACTTCTGCCACGGATCCTTAGAGCTACCAAGGAGTTATCTCAGAGCTAGGAAGGAGCCTTTAGAGAAGGATTTGAATCCCAGAATGGTTTGGGTTGGAAAGGACCTTAAGGACCATCTCGTTCCAAACCCCAAGCCTTTCAGCCCTTCCCCAAGACACAGCATGACACCCTAAAATACCACCTTTGGCCTCAAAAGGCCAAGACACCCCACTCAGAAGGGCAGCAGGGATGCAGCCCCCCGCTCCCTGATCTCCCAGGGAAGCTGGCAAAGCCCTGTGGGCACACACAGCCCCCCGAGAAAAGGGGCTGCAGAGCCCCTGGGACAGCAGGGGGGAACCTTGGGGAGTCCCCCCAGCCCCAAGACAAGTCACAAAACCCCCCCACACACACCCCACACCCGCCCCCCTTTCCCCTCCAGCCCAGCCTTACCTGGCTCAGCCAAACCTCGCCCGGCTCCTCCGGTCCCGGCACTGGCACAGCTGGGAGCGCTGGGTGTTGGCCCTATAAATACCCCAAAGGGCTGAAGGGCAGCAGAGGGAGCCAATTGGGAGGGTGCAGGTGCCGGCCTGGCCAATGGGGAGGGGTGGGAGAGGCAGGGCTGGGCTGGGGGGTGGCAGGTGAGGGGCTGGGGGACCCTCAGGGGTGTGGGTGCTGCTCTGTCCCCCCAGGAGGGGCACACCTGGCAGGGTGTCCTGTCACAGCGGGGCCATGCCCGGAGCTCTGGCCTTGGGGTCATGGAATCCTGGAATAGCCTTAGTTGGGAAGGACCCCCAGGGATCATCAGCCCAACCCCTGGCGCTGCACAGACACCCCAACCATCCCACCCTGTCCCTGTCCCATTGTCCAAACCCTCCTGGAGCTCTGGCAGCCTTGGGGCTGTGCCCACTGCCCTGGGGAGCCTGG
>JAWWEE010000075.1:588442-620596 GCA_035221455.1 Xenops minutus | reverse complement strand
GGCCGCCCCTCAGCGCTGCCCCCTCAGCCCCGGCCGGCCCCCTCAGCCCCGGCCCCGCAGGCCCGGCCCGGCACGGGCCCCGCGGCCCCGGCCCCGGCCCCGCTTTGTGTGGGGGAGCCCCCGGTACGCCGGGACAGCCGCGGCGGTCCCCCCGTGCCCGGCCGTGTGCGGGGGTGCCGGGGCAGGGCCGCACACGGCGCGGGGCCGGCTCGTGTGCCGCTGGTTCCTGCTGCCCCCGCTGCTGGCCCTGCGGCTGCCGGTGCCACCCGCACCCCCCGCGGCCCGGCTGGCCGGGCTCGGGAAAGCCCCGCGGGAAACCCTTCCCGAGGGGGCCGGGCCGGGAGGGCTCGGGGCCCTCGGCGTGCCCGGGGGAGCGCAGGTTGGGCCGTCCCCGTCGGGTCTGCGGCTCCGGTGGCTGCCCGGGGTGACAGGGACAGCGCCCTGGAGCGCTGGGGCTGTGCCAGGGGCTGGGATGGGTGTCAGGGAAGGGCTCTTCCCCCAGAGGGGGGTGGGCACTGCCCAGGCTGCCCAGGGCAGTGGGCACAGCCCCGAGGCTGCCAGAGCTGCAGGAGGGTCTGGATGATGCTCTGGGCACAGGGAGGATTGTTGGGGTGTCTGTGCAGGGCCAGGGGTTGCACTGATGGTCCTTGGGGGTCCCTTTCCACTCAGGATGTTCCAGGATTCTGTGATTCATCCAGAGGTGAAACTGCCCTTTCCTTGGGTTCTTGGTCTTGAAGCAGCTTAGGGTGCAGGAGTGCTGCAGAAAGACTGCTTTGGGCCCCTCTCTACTGAGGAAAGAACGTCCCCAGTAAGACGGGGGGTTGTGTGTGTCCCTTACCTTGTGCTCCAGTAAAGCACACCTGGGGCTGTGCTGCTGCTCTGGCCTGGCATGGGGAGCTGGGATCGCTCACTCAGCTGTCTTGGTGCTGGGCCACTCGAAATATGTGTTATATCAAGCTTCACCCTTCCAAAATGAAGTTTCCTTTAACCAAAAGGAGTCAATTTTAAGGAGCTCTGCTCATCCAAAACCTAATAGCATTTCCCCTCATTTTCACCCACAACATCGCTTGTTTCCTTTTCCTATTTCATTAAAATCCACAGAATCAGAGAAATCTTAAGCCTAAAATTTAAACCTTACAGTTATATTTCAGCAATTACATGAAGTAACTGTTGGAGGGTAATTGCTTTTTGACAGCAAGTTCCTAATTTTTGGGGCTCCCTGTAATAAGAGAAGTTGGGGCAGGTCGAGTGACTCGTGTGGTGCCCAAAGGAATCCAGGAGGAATCCAGGGCTGTTCTGTTCCCATTAGTGGTAGGAGTTCCTCCTATGCAAAGGAGGTGTAGGTGGATGTACGTGATTCCTTGTTCCAGAGCTGATGTTCACATATGAGACACTCACTGGAACATCTTCTGACAGGAAAATTCTGTCCAGGCTCAGGCAAAGGATTCTCCTTTTTTTCCTTCCTTGAAAAGAAATAATCCCCTTGACTGGTCCAGTGGGACCAGAATATAAATGGTTCTATATGTTTATATATTTTGGTCCCACTGGACTATAACTTCTTTTCTATAAATAAATAAACACATATATAGAGAGAAGAAGTTAGTTTTCTCAGGACACAGGGATGCAAGCCCAAAGTCCACAGGTCTGGCGTTCAGGTTTGGGCTTTTATAAGTAAGACCATACCCTCAGCAGAGGTTCCACCTCACTTTCAGGGAGAATCCCACCCATTTCCTCTGGCTAATTGTGGTTATTTGAACATGGAAAATCCAGTTCTGGGAAGTATTTCCCTGTTAACCTGAGCTGGAAGTAGTTTTCCCTTCAGCTCTGTCGTTTGCCAGCTGAGGTTTAACAGTGTGAGTGTTTCCCAGCTCTGTGGGCACCAGGTGTTTTAAGTCACCAAAAACACAGACAGCTCCCAAAAACTTGGAACTATTTCCATATAAAAAGTCACAAGAAATTTGATGTGAGTTGGGCAAACCAGTCTGGCCAGCTGTGCTGGATGGGCATGTTGGCTGTGTGGGGTTATTTTACATTTATTTATCCACAGTTCTGTATCCTTATTTTCTCTTGGGATGTCCAGCTGCAATACAAGGAACTGTGTGTTGGCATCAGGTGGCTGGAATTCACCTTCAGAGTCGAAATCTGGTTTTTATAGACAGGGAGGTTCACCTGTAGGCAGAAATTATCTGTGTCCTGCAGGCTGAGCCACTCCTGCAGCAAGGCAAAAAAGAGAGGAAAAGCTCTTTGCAGTCAGAGGAAACTTGGTTTTTCTTAATTAATTCGGGGGAATATGGAAGGAGTGTAGGATTTCCCCACTCTTTGAGCCTCCCTTTGATGTTCAGTGTGGAGAAGGATGTGCAGTGTGTGCTCGGTGTCCCTTGCACTGGTGCATCTGTTCAGAGCACAGAGGGATGGCAGCTCAATGTGTCCCCACAAGTGAGGGATTCACTGAATGGGGTGGGATCCTCCGGGGCTGCCCAAGGCACTGGCTGCAATTGGTATTTGTCATCTGGTGGGGAATTAAAGAGGGTTGGAAAGCCTTGGGCACTGCAGAAGGTTGGCAGAAATCTCGTTGTTTCCCGGGGGTTTGGTGGTGTTGATGTGTCACCATTGTGGGATGAGGGAGGTGTTTGTCTGTTTTTGGGATTTTCACTAAACTCATCATTGCTTATTAAGATTTTCTCTGTTTAACCTTTGTTTTGGACCAAATATGTTCTAGCTTGTCACAATTTATGGATAGAGTCATTTACTATCATGGCTTAATTAAGGTACTTACTTTCATTTGTATTTCCATGGAGTAAACTATTTTCTTTTATAAATTGAGCAGTTCCTCAATACTGTTGTTGCTGGATTACACAGGAGAGTGCATTTGTATTCTGTGTAATATAAAGTCCTTCCTTCTTCCTTAGTCCTTCCTGTGTGTGCCTCAATCATGGCAAAAGTGACCCAAAACTGAATTAATTTTATATTGTTTGCCATTTCAGAAGGCTCTTGAACAAGCCATAATTCCCAGATTGTTAGAAAATACGGGATGGTCCTTTTGTTCCCTAAACTGTTAGAAATCCTGTATTTTAATGTGGCCTAAGAAATGAATGTTGCAAGTTGGTTAAGATGATTTCTGAGGTTTTCTAATACTCCTTTTCAGTTTTTGATGCTCGTTCAGGGTAATGGGGAGGATTTTGGTGGGGGTTTTGTTGCAAATGAGAAGTTCCTCTAAAGTTTCCCATATTTGTTCTCGGTGTTGGCAGAACAAGCAGAAGAGCTTTGGCCCTGTCAAGGTTTGGGAGCTGCAGCTTCCAGAGAGACCTGGATCAAACTGAGCTGGGAGAGATTAAATGGTCTAATTTTACCTGGGAGGCTTGGCTTTAATTTAGGTTCTAAATGGTCACTCCTTCCAGCTGCAGTGCTGGTTAAAAGGCCTGGGGGGCTGCCCCGTGTCTGTGCAGAGGAGGAGCTGCAGGTATTGCAGCTGAAGGGGATGGTGCAGCTCCCTGAGCTGTCACCCTGCTGGGAGCTGCCCTTCCCCTGGCCCTGCCCCTGCTCCTGGGCAGGCTGCAATGTGGGTCAGTGTGTCACACCTGCCCGGGCAGCACCCACAGCACCCGCTGCCAAAACACAGCCCGGCGTGGGGCTTGGGCTGCCACCAAAACCACCACACACAGCCCAGTCTGCTGAGGTCGTGTGAGAAAAATCTCAAGGGACCCAAAGAAGTCGAGCAAGTTACTGAGAACGCCCTGCAGGCTTGTAGTTCTGGGAGGTTTGTTGAAGGAAAACTGGGAATTAGTCCTTATGAAGGTATTATTGTGATACAGGAATTAACTTTCTGGATAAAGCTGTGCACTAAAGGAGGTTTCTGATATTCTTTCCTGTAGGAAGGATGGACTCTGGTTACTTTATTTTAAGGGTTTTATTTTAAGGTTTGCAGTGCTGCTGCATTGGCTCAAGGTGTCATGGGTTAAAGCTTGGAAATCTTGTTCAGATTCGACAGGAATATGTAAAAAAGAGGTACTTTTTAACCTCGTTTGCTCCAGGTCTGGGTTTCTTCTCTCTCTCACAGCTGGGAATGGTGAGCTCACATTCCTGCTATTCCTGCAAAGGGAACCCAAAGGAGTTTTCTGTACCTGGCATTGAAGCTCCAGGGCACAGCAGAGCTGCTGGGAAGGCTCAGTTCATCTTAAATGCCTTTTTTTTAATGATTTTTTTAATGTATTTTCAAAATACTCCTCCAGCCTTGCAGTAAATACAGTGAAGACAATAAAATGCAGCAGAGACAACCTGTGTCATGCAGCAAACTGGAGGCTGGGAGATCTCTGGTTATAGATTGTGCCTCAGTGGTGGTTTGGGAACTGATTTCTGTGGTTTGAGTGAGTTTATCTCGCCTGTTCAGTAAAACATTGGAGTTTTTGGGTTTCTGATCTGGGTTTAGTCAGAAATAACCATTCCATGTTAACTACCTCGCCTCAGGCAATAATAAACTGGTTTAATGTCTTACAGTTTTACTGCACTTTAACCACTTTTGCTTTTAAATACTGTTTGTGACTAAATAATTTTGCTGCAGTTGAAAGAAATGTGTGAATGTGCACTTGTACAGCAAAGAGGGGGCTGTGAAGGAGAAGTTTATTTTCCTTGAATGAGCTGCATGTGCTGCTTGATTTCAAGTACAGGAGGATCTGGAGTTCTGGAGGAGCTTGTGAAGTGTAAAATTTAATAGAAAATAACTCTAATTTGTCAAATCCCAAGCGCTGTAGATGTTTATCTGGGTGCCTGGATGGGAATGTTTTCTTTGCTCCTCTTTCCCAAATATTTCCTCTGTGGTGTTTACTTAGCTTTTATGAAGGATATACAAAACTCAAAGCAATTTGGAGGCTAAAAATAATGAATTGGATATAAGTATTTTTGGGGAAAAGGTGTTACTTTAAATTCTTGCTGTAACTGTGCAGTCATTTAAAACAGGGCTGAACAACAGTGAACTGCAAACTTATAAATTTCCACTTTTTTTGTCTAAATGCTGGCATCTGATTCTTGGGAATAAAGGGGATGGAAGGAAGGAAAGTTGTCTCAGATAGCCTTACACCACATAACTCTGCTCTGAAACTATGATATATAAATGACTGCTTTATTTACAGACCTGATGTCTTGCAAAAGTCTGTCTCTTGATCTGCTGAGAAACTTCTGATAGAGCCTGATGTGTGTGAACTGATGGAAATTGGAGGGTAATTTGTTGGCTTAGTGAGAAAGGAAGTTGATGGAAACAGAAGAATCTGCCCTCTGTGTTCCAGCCTAATTCATCAGAAAAATGCCATTTCAAATAAGCACATGAGGTTCCCATTAATATTTGTGCCTCTGTGTAGTAATTAAATAACTAGTGAGGAGAGAATTTAAAGAATTTTTTCATGAACAGGGTCGTTGCCTTGTTGTAGGGAAATGCCTCAAGTGCTAAGTGAGTCAGATGTTAATTCAGGCACATTTAAAATTTGTGTTTGGTTGGTTTCATTTTGTACCTTTACAGTATTTTCAATTTAGGATCGTGTAACCCTGACCCTTCTGTGACTCAGGGAGTTTTCAAGGCAAGTGCCAGCAAGACCAGAAAACAGAAGGCTGAACAATTTGGGTGTTGAAACAGAGTTATAAAATTGTGTTACCATTGAAACTCAGTTTCCCTGACATATCCAGGGGGTTTTAATGAGCAGGGAGGGCAAGGGAGGTTTTGAGCGTTTGTTTTCATGATTTAAAAATCTTGTTTAAGATATGGCATTTCTCAATCTTTCTCCACTATTAAAACTATAAATTGTTTTCTTGCCAGCAGCCTTTTGCAGTGAGGAGTAGGATGCACTCAGAATTTCTTCCCCGAAGAATGAACTGCTCTGTTTTCAGCATTGAAATGAATAATTTGCTGCATATTAATGATTTTTGTGCTTCTTGCTGAAAACGGCATCTTCTTTATGTCTTCAATTATCGAAGCTGTTTAGATGTGCCTCATTTAGATCTCATTATCTCTCCTCCTTTTTTGCCCCCTCTTCAATATCTGGGACTTATTACACTTTCTGCCTTGGTTTGGTGTTGTCCTTCAGTGGGTTCCTGTATAATTCACTGTCCTCTTGGAGCATAATGAGCTGTGGAACTTAATTTTCTTACCATCCACCAGCAGTTTCAGTGGCGTTACCCATTCAGTGATGTTTGTTGTCTGCATTGATTAGATTAAGAGTTTGTGGATTCAGTGTCCTGTGAGAAAAGGGCAATTCCACTGAGAGCCCCAGGAACCTTCAGTGTTACAAACTCCATTTCCCCCGGGGGTAACAAGCTCTCCTGTTGGGGGGAGAGAAGTGATGCTGAGGAGAATTCTCCTAGGAAAGTTTAATCCTGCCAGCCTTTTCCTACAGCTGTGCCAGATGTTTAATTTCTGGGACTGTGGTTGGAGCTGGTGGCTTTGCCCCATTGTCCTTAAAGTCCTGCCCTTGTAAGCCCAGCCTTGTTCTAAAGCACAGCCCTGGAACCAGAGGCACTCCTGGATGATTTTGTGTGGTGGCACCACAAATCATCCCGTTTGGCACAGGAGAGGAACAAATGGCCATGGGCAGGGGCTCGGGCACTATCCAGGTGGTTACTGCTGGGACGTTTCCTCTTGTGCAAACTGTGGCCAGAGCTTTGTTTATTCTGTGAAATTTTGATGTCTGGGGTTCTGTTTCCTTCAGCAGGGTGTGATACCCGTGCCACTCTCTGTGCCCACCTCCAGTGCCACTCTCTGTGCCCACCTCCAGTGCAGACTCACACGTGTGTTTCTTGCTCTGAGCTCGCAGGGTGCACTTGGGGGGATATTTCCCTGTGTCTTTTAGCCTTTTCCAACACAAAGCAAGGGAAACCTTGTGCTGTCTTGTTGGAATGCTGACAAGAACTCCCCAGGAGCCATCAGTGTGTGCTCACAGCCCAGAAAGCCAACTGTGTCCTGGGCTGCCTCCAAAGGACAGTGGCCAGCAGGGCAAAGGAGGGGGTTCTCCCCTTCTCCTCGGCCCTTGTGAGACCCCACCTGGATCACTGCATCCTGTGGGGGAACTTTTCCTTCTTCATTTTATGTTTGGGCTTCAAGGCCCTTAGGAAGAAGCTGAAAGGAATTTTTGTGGGATTGATGGTGGAAAACTGCAGCTTTGGAGAGGCAGGAGGTGTTTCAGAAGTGGGTTTGCCCCTTGCTCACAGTGTAATGCAGGGTATTCTTCACCTGGGAGAGCTTTACCTTTAGACCTGGTGCCTTGTTCAATGGGCTCTGCAGGTACCCCTGTTGTGGCATAATCCCAGTGAGAGTATTAGCTTTGTTTAGCAAGATTAAAGATGGTTTTCTCATGTTCCTGTGTAAACAGGGTGACTCCTCTGTGATCAATTCTGCTGCCTTTCACTGTTCCAAGCCCGATCGATAGCGGAGAGTTTGTAGCCAACCAGCAGGACCAGTTTGCTGAGCATTGTCCTGGGTGTGGGGACAGGATTTGGCTCCAGTGCTGGTGCCTAAAGGCAGGTTTGTTTCCACCAATAGTCACAACCTGAATCAAAGTCACCCCTGAGTCGAAGGCAGAGCTGGCATTATCTGCTCCTCCGAGCTCCCGGGGGGGAGCAGCAGGAACTACTTGAAAGCCCCAGGCCTTTTCCTGGAGGAAGGATTCCCAGCCTGGAACTCCTTTAGCCAGCACAAGTCATTGATCTCCCCTGGGTGTCTTGGACTTTTTCTCTGCCTTACAAAGGTTTCATTCAACAGGTGCAGAATTTCAGGCACAAAAGTGTCTTGGTTCACTTCAGTTTTGGAGGGAAAAGTCTCCCATAAAGTCACTGATATTAAAAACTCAATTCTTTGTGTGCACTGAGATCATCCCTCTGGAGATGAGTTTCAGTGTTTCCTCACAATGGTTGAAAATGAGAAGGTTTTCATAATATTTCAGGTTGTTACTCTTACAAAGAGCCAGAATGCACCCAGCTGAGAAAAATACCTTCACATTTCTTTGCAGGGACTAATGGGGGCTCTGGCCCTGCAGAACCCTTCCCAGTGCTGGCAGTGCTGAGAGCAGAGCTGCTTCCCTTCGCCACCCCCGTGCTCAGACAGGCTTGTGGTGAGCTCGGGACCCTCGGGCTGTGCTGGGAAAGCTCCCTCAGGGCTGCTGAGGAGCTGCTTGTGGCCCTGCTGAGCATCCCCCAGGGAAGCAGTGCCACTGCCCTGGCCCTGTGTGACACCCGGGAGTGACAGGAAATGCTGCCCCATTTGTTGAGCCCAAACACATCAGGGGTTGGGGAAGAAATTCTCCTTCCCAAAGCCTTCCCCATGGCCTGGGTGTTCCCAGGGGCTGGTGGGGAAGGGCCTACAGGAGCAGCTTGGGATGTGTCTCACTGCAATGCTTGAACTGATTCTCCCTTCCCAGGAGCTCTGTGGACATTTTTTGTAATACCTTAATTAGTTTAATTAGATGAACATGCATTATCTAGGGTAGGTGTTAAAATGTCCTTTAGATGGGATTAAATATGGGAAAATCTTGGACTTTGCTGTCCCTGCTCTACAGAATTCCAGAGTTCTGGGTGATGCTGCTTGTTTTGAGGGAAAAGACCCTTTCGTTAACTGATTAAGCTTTGCATGAAATAATTTTTGATATCCCCCCTCCCCACCAAATGCAGCATGGATTTTGATTCTTTGCTCCCAGCTCATTGGATAAAAATTCGAATTGCTGGGGACAGTCTTGAGGAAAAGATGGGATAAAAGCTGGCTTTGATTGTTTTTTTCCCTGGGTGTGAGTAAAGCTGCAAGCGCTGGGAAGGGCTCCCTGGAGCAGATGGTGCTGGCACGGATCCTCCTCGGGACGGAATTGGGCTCCTTCCCTGAGCCAGCTCCTCCCGAGAGCCCATGTGTCCTGCTGCTGCTGCCAGGCCTGGCCCAGCCTGGGTGCCATCCTAGACCCACGTTAAAAATAGCTGAAATAGTCCCAGGAAGATTGTGTTGGGAGAGAAGCTTGGGAATGGTTTCTCTCCATGTCCCACTTCTCCAGCAGCAGCTTTTGCTTTTGCTCGAGTCTCCAGCCCCGTTTCCCGGTGAACAAAGTGTTTGGGGTGGTTTAGGGAAACCTCTGGCACATGGGTGCCCAGGTCCTGTGCTCCATCTCAGGGGTGGGAGATGCTCTTGCCTTTTTGCATTCCTGCAAAACCTTGCTGGAGTAAATTGTTCTTGTGGGTTTGGATCAACCTGTGGCTTCTCTGACAGTATCGAGCCTGAAGGGGCAGTGTTTGTTCTGGGTGCCAGGGCTGGGGCTCTGCTGGGGCAGGGCCACCCTGAGGTAGAGGATTTGCTTCAAGGGCCTTTTTGGTTTTAGAGCTGCTGGAAATGCAGCTCTTGGAAGGATCTCTTGGGGTGAGGGGGGTAAAATAGGACCTTTTCCCCTCAGTTGGTTTTGGTCTGCGATATTGTGCAATATTGGGGTTTATAGGTGGATTTTATTCTGGACTGGACCTTGGGAAGAGCTTCTCTGCCTGTGGGGGACTGCAATTTTATGGATAAAATTACCTTAAAGACTCCTGGGGGAAGAGCTCAAGATTTGCAGCTCATTGTTTTGAAACAAATTTACATAAAAGTTGCTCTGAAAAATTGTAAGACTTTCTAGTTTCTAAGATTTCAAGTCAAAAGTGTTCATTTGCCTCTGAAATGAAAAATGTTCTCCCCAGTTAGAATGGTGCCCTGGTGTGGAATCTGCCCAAATTCCTGGCTCTAATACCAGAAGGGGAGAGCACTTGCTGTCTCTGAAGTGAGTGGTTTTACTGGTAATTTTAACTTTCATTCTCCCAGTTTGATTTTGTTTTCCCTAACACAGTGAGTACTTCTCGTAGCATCTGCAATAGTGCTTGGCTACTTTGACATGAGTTTAAATCCAAACACGTATTTTGCTTGGAGTTCAGAGTCACACTGGATGGTGTTGCTGCACTTTTTGTTCCTTCCCAGCCCAGCACTGCCATCTCCCGAGGGTTTGGGATATTGGCTGTGCTGCAGCTGCTTCTCTGACATGCAGAATATTGTCAGTCATATTTGCAATTGAAATGCCATTAAAACATTTTATTTCGCTTACAAATTTCCAGCATAACCTTTAAAAAGCCCATTTTAAAAATGGTGATTTCATCCTGATTTGGTTGGGACTTTTTGTCCCCTTCAAGTGGTGAAGTAAATTGAGCAATTTGCCTTTTCACATTGAAATGTTTTGAAATTGTGCCTCAGTATTTGTTTTAAAAGTTGCCTGATGCTTTGTCTATATACATTGCAAATACAAAGTATAATGAAGCTGCATTTTAAAAACCTCCTAATTTTATAATTTTTAATATTGTCTAGCACATGAAAAAAACCCAAATGTTGGGGAAAGCTGTTGATTTTGAAGATAAACAGAAAAGGGTGGAGCATTTTTGTGGAAAATCTGGGGGGTGGCAGGTTCTACACCTTGATGAGATGCTGAAGGTGCTGTTTGTGACCACCATCCTGATGAGACACAGTTTCATACACACCGTGGGGGGAGATGGCAAGTCCATGATCTGTGTTTAGCCCACATCCAATCCCTTGGATGATCCTGGTTTCAGGAGTTCTGACTAAGTGGATTGTTGGTCAGAAGCTCTTCATACCCCTGTTCAAGGACAGTACTTACAAATATCCTCTTGGGGGAACAGAAGGGAGAAAATGTGAAATCCCCCCAACTTTTCTATGAAATTCATTAAAGCCAGTCGAAAAACCCCAACCTTTTCTAACCACTGATTTCTTTCTGCCCCTCCTCTCTCCCTGTGCCCTGCTGTGTGCCCTGCTCAGCAGCCCCTGGCACGATGGGGTCGGAAAGCGCGAGCCCGCAGAACCCTGGCTGTAAGATCATGACCTTCCGCCCCAGCCTCGAGGAGTTCCAGCACTTCGGGAAGTACATCGCCTACATGGAATCGCAGGGAGCCCACCGGGCAGGGCTGGCCAAGGTGAGTTGGCTGCCCCAGGGCCCTGGGGGCTGCCTGGACGTGCCTTCCCGAGGCTCTGGGGGTGCAGGGGGTGAGGTTGTGTCACTCAGCAGTTTGATTTCCTGGAGTGCCCTTGGAATCACTTATGGAGAGGGGAAGGCAGAGGACCTTTACAGAGTCATGGAACACCCTCAGCTGAAAGGGGCCCCCAGGGATCATCAGCCCGACCCTGGCCCTGCACAGACACCCCAACAATCCCACCCTGTCCCTGTCCCAGTGTCCAAACCCTCCTGCAGCTCTGGCAGCCTTGGGGCCGTGCCCACTGCCCTGGGGAGCCTGGTCACTGAAAGTACTGAAACATTGTGAGAACTATTCATGTAAAGCTTCTAAATTCCAGTACTTGACATAAAACTATTTGGAAAAACCCAGGACTAAGTGGTTAAAAAGAGTATTTCTGTGGCCTTGTCACCACAGGCTGATGGGATCGTTTGTTCTGACAAGGAGCTGTTAGGTGTGGTATTTAGCAGGACTTAATAAAGCACAGAGGAGAAATAAGGCTGTTAGGCATGAAATAATTCTTATTTCTTCTAAAACATAGGTCAATTACTGGGTTTATTACGGTTCTAAGGAGAGCTGGCTATTGATGAAGAGCTCCCATGAAATGTTTCCTTGTCCACTCAAGTGTACAAGCAATTACCTTCCAGGAGGCTGCCAGGGAGATTATTTTAATAAAGGTTGTTGGTGAATTCCAGATGTTGTAAAGAAATTATTTTACTTGTAGGATTAATCTGAGCATTTCAGGTTAGTTTTGTGTCTCTCTTGTAACTGCAGTTCAGAGCCCTGTAAAGGGAAGTCGAGCTTATCCTTCCCTGGAGAAAACATTACCTGGAACTTGGCCTCCAGTTTCTGCAACTTTTTTAGTCAATCTTTTACTCAAATTAGATTGCAAATATTTTATTTTTTCATCCCTCATGCCCACTGAATATCCTACTACTGATGGCTGTCTGCTTGATCCTCAAATTGTTGGCTGCTCTTTGGTTGAAAATTACAGCTATTTCTTCCACATTTGGCCCTGCTTTGCAGCAGTTTTTTTGTGCAGCCTCCAGGACTGAGGAAACAGTTCTGGGCATGTTCCCCATGGTTTTCTGGTGTTCTTCTCGATCTCTTGACCCTCTTTATTTGAGGAATTGGGGCTTAATTTGTCACATACAAATACACAAATGTCAACAGCAGTAATACAACAGGATTCCTGTAGAATCCTGGAATATCCTGAGTGGGAAGGGACCCCCAAGGACCATCAGTCCAACCTGGGAAGCCTGGGCAGTGCCCACCACCCTCTGGGGGAAGGACCTTTCCCTGAGATCCATCCCAACCCCCCTGGCAGAGCTCCAGCTGTTCCCTCAGAGCCTTTGGGCCTTTCTAGTTAAAAAACCTCCTCATGTCCTCAAGAAACCCCCAGTGTCAGAGATCTCCTACTGGAATAGTGTCTAGGCCAGTATAAAAGGTTATGGAGTTGTAGAGATGCCACATGCTGCTCAAGCTGCTGCTAAGGGGTCCATGCAGCTCTGTGGGATGGCAGCTGAGGGAGGCATCTGGTGTGCAGGGAGGGCATGTGCAGCCCCTCTGGCACACAGCACATCTCCTTGGGATAACTCTGCATCTGACATCATCACTGCCCATCCTCTGTGAGCCTGGACTGGTGGGACTGGGCTGGGTGGGCTGGGAGCCCCCCGTCCTGCTATGCCAGCCTGGCCTGCCCCCAGAACCTGCAGCACTGAGGGAAATCCCTTCCCCTCAAATACTGCCCTCCTCAGCACTTGTGTCTGCCTGTTGTGAGTGACAAGGCTCCTTTTTCTCTTTCCCCCAATGGCAGGTGATTCCTCCCAAGGAGTGGAAGCCACGCAGGACCTACGATGACATAGATGACATGGTGATCCCAGCCCCCATCCAGCAGGTGGTCACTGGGCAGTCGGGGCTCTTCACCCAGTACAACATCCAGAAGAAGCCCATGACGGTGGGCGAGTACCGGCGCCTGGCCAACAGCGAGAAGTGCGTTGGTGTCCAGGGGGCTGCTTGAAACTGGGGCTGAGGGGGTTCCATGGGAAGCTTTCCTTCCCAGAAACAAGCTGGAAAGAAAATGCAGCTTGTTAAATTTGAAGTATTTTGGAAGAAGCTGCTTTTTCTTGAACGCTTGCATCCAGGGGCTCAGGTTTGGAACTTGGTGGCTTCTGGTGTGTCTCAGATCTTTTTCTGGAGGTTGGTATAGAAGAATTTTTTAAGATCAGTATTTGCCTGCAAATCTTTCTGAAAACAATGGCTTGGGACTGGAAAAGGAGCTCTGGGTGTCTCAGTGGTTGCTCAGGAACATGTGTTCCATTACTGAGGTAGAAGTACAAATATCTTGGAGTGTCTGAGCTCATGCTGATGACGTGAGTGTCTTCTGAGAGCCTTGGGGCTCTGCACAGCACTCCAGTCAGCTGGGATGAGCCAGCTGGTGCAAAATGCAATTGCATCCTGTTCCCAGAGTCACTTTTCCAGAGCTCTGGAGTACCCTGGGTTTTATTCACTACTGACATTATGCAATCCTGGCTTCACACTTAAAGAGGGGAAATTTAGATTGGATATTGGGAAGGAATTCTTCCCTGGGAGAGTGGGCAGGCCCTGGCACAGGGTGGGCAGAGAAGCTGTGGCTGCCCCATCCCTAGAGGTGTCCAAGGCCAGGTTGGAGCACCCTGGGCTGGTGGAAGGTGTCCCTGCCCATGGCAGGGGGTGGCACTGGGTGGGCTTTGAGATCCCTCCAACCCAACCCACTCCATGATAATCAGCTCTGAAGTTTTTCTGATACCTGAGTGGTTCACCTGCCTTCAGCTGCCTGTGAAACACCTCATCTCCCATGTCCTTGGGATGGGGATCTGATGCTTCCCATCCTGTGTGTCTGCACTGAGAAGTTTCATAGAAAGGTTTAAAATACAGTAAATTCATGAATTAAAACCAAAATGCACCTTCAGCAGCTCCTGAGTGGGGCCTGCCCTGAGAGCCCTGCTGCTCCTCAGGGCTTTGGCTGGGCTGGGTGGCTGCTCCTGGGTGTCACATCCTTGTGCCCCGTGCCCTGCAGGTACTGCACCCCTCGGCACCAGGACTTCGAGGACTTGGAGCGCAAGTACTGGAAGAACCTCACCTTTGTGTCTCCCATTTACGGGGCCGATATCAGTGGCTCCCTGTATGATGCAGTAAGTGCAATGCTCCTCTCTTCTTTGTTTCTTCCTTCTGTAACTTCTTTATTGCTCTTTTCTCATTAAGGAGCAGTAATTCAGAATTTCTTTGATTTAGCAACCCTAAAAAGTAGTAAATAATAGCTTTATTTTTTCCATCATCACAGAATTGGGACTAAACTTCCCACCTTCCTCAGAGATTCAGAATAATAGTGAAATAATGGAAGCTGGGAAAAGCTTACTTTTAGTAGAAAATTGTGATTTAAAGAAGTTTTTAGGAAGTGCGTGGCCAAAAATTGTGTATAGCTTGGAGTTTCTTTCTTTTTTTAAGGGAATAAAATAGAGATTTCTGCTGATGTTCCTTAGAGAGCCAGGAAAAAAAGGAACATTTCAAGGAATTGGTGCTTCATCAAAAATACCTTTTTTTATTCTTAACACAAATTATTTGCATTTGGATTAGAAACTTTGCATTTGGAATTTTTCTTTGTAGGAAGCTCTGTTAGGATACAATGCACCTGCACACTGAATTATTTTACAATTCAAATTGTTTAAACTTTTCCTTGGTGAAATTTCATCCTCTGCTTAAAGTAATTCTGTCGTGGTTTCTTCTGCTGGAGATGATAAAGGTTCTCCTCTTCTTTCTCTGTTTAGGCAGATAATTTAAATCTCTTCTCTGTAGTTTTCTTTGGTGTGGAAAGTGGCTCTTTTTTGGAGTGTTGTCTGATTGTCTGTGTGTGAATGTTAATGTAAAAGTGTCTTTTTATTATCAGGATGGTTTAATATGGAATTAATTGAAATAAGCATAGATATCTGAGGCCTTCAGAGCCATGGACATCACAGGTGTCCATAGGATTTGGTGCTTGGATGCTTTCTGGAAGCAGGTGGGATTAAATTAAGGCACTGAAGGGAAGCTGTGGGCTATGATTCCTCCTGAGAAGTTCCAAACATTCCTTTTGAATTACAGGACGTGGATGAGTGGAATATTGGCAATCTGAACACCCTCCTGGACATGGTGGAACATGAGTGTGGCATTATCATAGAGGGTGTGAACACTCCCTACCTCTACTTTGGGATGTGGAAGACAACTTTTGCTTGGCATACAGAGGACATGGATCTTTACAGTATCAACTACTTACACTTTGGGGAGCCAAAGTCCTGGTAAGTGAGGGCTGTTGCCCCCTGCTTGGAGACCACTGAAATATCCTTTTCTCCAGGTCTGTCAGACTAATCTCTCCATTCCCACTTCTTCTCTCCTCTCCTACTCTACATTTAAAAGCAATTTTACTTTCTTTCATGCTGGCTTGCTCAGAGGGCCTAATTCCTGACTTTCAGCAGGATTAGGGAGATTTGTTGACATCATGATTAAAACCAGATTTCCACACTTGGGGATTTTTGCAAACTAATGCACAGCAGAGCAAATGGTGATGGGAGTGTGTGGATGCTTCAGCTGCACTGTCATAATGAAAGTCTGTTGTTCTTGCACTGTGCTGTAGGCAGGAAACATCTGCTGCTTTAAAATTTCCATTATTTAAATCCATAAATATGTTAACAGCTCCAGGGACAAGGTAGGTCAAAGGGTTCCTTTTCCACAGTCAATTTTTGGCATGCTTGTAAGCATTTTCCAGCACTGTTGCTGCATAGCCTGGTTGTAAATAAATTTCCACAAAAGTAATCAATAGTTAAGAATGAAATGAAGAATGTAGGAAGTCTGGAACAAGTTAAAGAGCCAATCTTCTTTTTCAAGCAATTTAAAAGTATAACCACAGAGACTTAGCAACCCAAGAGAGCTTTGCTGAAGATCTTGGTGTGACTAATAAATATTGACATTTACATGCAAATTAGAGCTTAAATGTCACGGTGGAGCTGCTGTCACTGAGCCCTGGCAGTGGCAGGTGAGGTGCCCATCCCTCAGCACTGGGAGTCTCCAGTGCCTGGGGGTTTGTGAAAGCCCCCAAGAGCCAGGAGCCTTTAATGAACGGCTCTACTGCCCTTTTCCAGGCCTGCAAAGGGGTGGAAGGAGGGGCTGAATGGGGGTAACATTAATGGGAATTTTAAAAATCCTTCCAACACGTCAGGAAATGGTTCCCAACGTTCCTGATCTGCAGTCTCCCTCTTTCAGGTGGATGCACAAGGATTTTGCAGAATCTCTTGTGATACCTCTGTTAAACAATCCTGAGCTCAAGAAAAGTATTTCTGGATTATGAATGGGATGTGAAATACTCTCAGGAAAAGGCTCTTCCCCCAGAGGGTGGTGGACACTGCCCAGGCTGTCCAGGGCAGTGGGCACAGCCCCAAGGCTGCCAGAGCTCCAGGAGGGTTTGGACAACGGGACAGGGTGGGATTGTTGGGGTGTCTGAGCCAGGGCCAGGGGTTGGACTGATGATCCTTGGGGGTCCTTTCCCACTCAGGATATTCCAGGATTCTCCAAGCTGAGATCCTGTCAGTTTTTCCTCCAGAATCAGCTCATTCCAACCCCTTTTCCTGGTCCCGTCTCCACCAGATGGTGCTACAGCACACGGGAAGCTCCTCATCCCCTTCACCCACACGACACAGGGACACCAGCACAGTGTCCCCTCCAGCGTGGTGTCCCCACACCTGCAGGTCCCCACCAGGACGTGGCTGCCCCAGGAGCTGTAGGAGCAGCTGAGCTGAGCTTTGGGTTGGGTTCTTCCCTCCTGGCTCTCCCTGCCCTTCCATCCCTTCGTGCTGATGGCTCTGACTCACCCGTGCTCTGCCTGTTCTTTGTTCCGAGCCTGGAATAAAAGGTTGGCACTTTCCAAAAGTAGAAATAAGAACGAATGTACCTTAAAACAGAAGCTGGTTACAGCAGGAAAGTACTGGCTGTCCCACAAACTCATTGTGAGTAAAACTCAGAGAACAGATGGAGTACACTTGAAGTATTTGTAGCCTGAGTTAAACTGGTTTTCTTCTTGCATGTACCTGAGAACTTCTTGCTGTTTGATTTCTTTTGTGGTTTTTGTTGTTTTGGGTTTTTTTCCTTTGGGTTTGATGGCAGTTTTTGGTGTTTTCTGGGGTTTTTTGAGTATTGTAGCTATGATGTGTGAGTATCATAAGGATATAATATCATAAGGGTGAGAAACTCTGTGTGAAGCTGTTGCCTCATCTTTACTAAGCAGTGGTTTTTCACAGAATCCCAGAATGGTTTGGATTGGAAAGGGTCTTAAGGATCAAGTTCCCACTTTCTGCCATGTCCTTATATTTGCTCTGGTTTCTGTGGGAAATAGGGATTGTACAGAGAAAAAAAACAAACCTCCAAGCAGTGAAACCCAAAGCACCTTTGTGTAGCACATTTGTGTGAAGAGGTTCAAAATCAGAAAGAACTGGAAACTGTAGATGGAAAATTGTATCTGACAAATAGCAGATTTCAGAAAATCTTGGAGCTTTTATTTTTATCTGATCTACTGAGGATTTTGGGGGAAGCTGGGGAACAGCTAAAATCCCCCTGAGAGGAGTTCCACTTGTTGAAGACTTCAATCACTCTGCTTATAATTGGAACAGAAAAGAGACATCATAAAATCTACTCAAAATTTTTACCAAGGAGCTCAGGTGTTGCTGTGAAACATCCAAGCAGGACCCTGCTCTGCACCTGGTTGGTTTGTTGGTTATGAAATGTACTTTTGCCCTATATAAAAAGGAGAGGAGGGTTTTTAGCCAGCCATTCTGTGCTTGCACAGGTCTCTGCTAGTCCCTGGTTCTACAAACCCCCTCCAGCTGGGGCACGAGGAGGGTTTTGAGGACAGATCATGTTTTTAGCAAAGTGTTTGCCCGTTCAGTGGAGTTTTCTTACATAAATGCCAGTGTGTGACACAGAACTAGATGGGCTGTGACAAGATGCCACTGCTGCTTTGGCAGGGCCTCCCTGCTGTTCCCTTAAGCATAGGGAAAGAGTTTGCCACTTGCCCAAGTCATTTCTTCCTTGCTCTTCGCTGTGACAGCTCCTGTTAATGAATTCTCAAGTTCTTCCCTGATCAAGCATTGGCTTCCAAAAGTGAATCTGAATAGCCTTTGAGCAGATCTGGAACTTTCCAGGTGCCTGACCAGTGGCCATGCTGTGGAAGGGATTGCAGCCATCCCAGAGCTCAGCTGGGGGAGCTCTTGGGCTGCGCTGGTGGATTCCAGTGGTGCAGCCTGGCTTCACTCGAGGCTGCCTGAAATGCTCGCTCTGTGTCACTGGCACCACCTCTGTGGAAATTTCCCAGCTTCCTTCATCCTTTTTATAGACTCTGTGACTCTGACAGTGATCATCTTGGAAGCACCTCAGGGAATAGCAGGAGTGTGGAGAGTTACGGAGTCTACCAGTTTGGGGTTGAGCTCTAAAATAAGAGGCAGAGTTATTGTTTGGCTGTCAGAGATATTTATACAGTGAAACCAAGGACTCTGTATATTGGTAGTATTCTGCTTCAAAATTGCCTGTTAAAACCCATAACTCTCTCTTGGTGTCTCTCATAAATTATCTTGGGCTGTTTTAATCCAGGCTGTCTCCCAGAGCCCAGCTCTGCAGGGCAGGGTGTGGGAGGGCTGAGGAGCCACCAGCCCTGTCTCCTCTTAAGGGGAAGGGGGCAAAGCTTTTGGGCTGGTTGAGGTTCCCTCACAGATCTCATTCAGGCGGGTCCTACAAAAAATTTCTGGTTTTTTCAGAGACTCATGGAATTTTTAGGGTTGGGAGGGACCTCTGGGGTTGATCCAGTCCAATCCCACCTGCCTAGAGCAGGTGACACTGGAATTCCAGGTGGGTTTGGAATGTCTCCAGGGAGGGAGACTCCACACCCTCCCTGGGCACCTGTTCCAGGGCTCTGCCACCCTCCAGGCAAAGAATTCCTTCCTCATGTTGAGGCTGAACTTCTTGTGTTTTAGCCTGTGACCATTGCTCCTTGTCCTGTTGCTGGGCACCACTGGGAGAGTCTGGCACAATCCTGTTGGTGCCCCTGGGAGATATTTCTGAGTCTTCTCCAGACTAACCAGGCCCAGCTCCCTCTGTCCCTCCTCACAGGAGAGATGCTGAAGGACCTTCTCATGGGTGGTATTTTGGACCGTGAGGATTCTTCTCCTGGGTCAGGGAGGGTCATTACAGACTGTTTTGTGTCTTTCATTTCTATCTTTGCACTGTTACCTCTTACAAAACAGGTGCTTTGGGGCCCGTTGGGATGGCAGGTAAAATAAATGTCTGTGGCTCAACAACTGAAGTGGCTTCTTTGCACGACCTAATGAGCATCTGCTTGGCTGTGCAGCTCCTTGATTAATGTGTGTGTCTGTCACTGCAGAGAAGTGCTGCTGCCAACACTCGTGGTGCTGTTCCTTCCCCCAGCAGAGCAGGCCAGGCTGCAGCAGCTGGAGGTGTCTGTGCAGGGCTGTGTCACTGCGATGCAGCTGCAAAGGTATCCAGCCCAAAGTGAAGTGCTCGAGCACTGAAGGGTCACCCAGCGAGGAGGGAGAGGCAAGGGGCAATGGCACACAGCTCTTTTGGTGCTTGCAGTCTCACCTGGTAACTGAGCTGTGCCTGCAGCTGCAGTGCTGTGTTGGTGCAGCCCTGTTGGTGCAGCCCTGTTGGTGCAGTGCTGTGTTGGTGCAGCCCTGTTGGTGCAGCCCTGTTGGTGCAGTGCTGTGTTGGGGCAGCCCTGTTGGTCCAGCCCTGTCGGGGCAGTGCTGTGTTGGGGCAGCCCTGTCGGGGCAGTGCTGTGTTGGGGCAGCCCTGTCGGGGCAGTGCTGTGTTGGGGCAGCCCTGTGGTGCTGCAGCAGGACGAGCCAGCACTGCTGGGGCCCTGGGTGCTGCTGCAGGGCCTGCCCTCCCCTTGGGCTTGGGCTCCTTTGCTCTCTGAGATGGTTATCTCATGTGATGTGCTGTTCCCAGGCACATGCTCCGGTCCACATTGTGCTCTCACTGTTGTTGTTTTAAACTGGAAAATCAGTCTGACAGGCTGAGGAGATATTATGGAAGGTGTGGGCACTTCCCATCAAACACCCCAGGAGCGGGAGCTGTTGTGTAACTTCATGTGAGGCCCCTCAGGCAGCTGCCAGATCGAGCCTTTTACTTGCTTTTTTCTCAAATTACAATAAATTGTCCCTCTCCCATTAGGAATTTAATTACAACCTTTTCACAGTCTCCGACTTTTGAAAAACCCGAAATATATTTGATTTTGCAGCCCTCTATTAAACCTCTCGTGGTAGGGATTTTTGCTGTCTCAATTATACATATTATGTATAATCACCTCGTGCCTTCCTGTGCCGAGATCTAAAACTGAGCCTGTTGTCAAGTGATGCGAGTGGGAACTGATTTTTCTAATGACAGAAGCAGCAAAACTGAATGCCAGGCCTCATTCTTCATGGTTATGATGGCATTTTATTGAGGAACTTGTGTGGCTGAGCCCTTGCAATTCTAAAAGCATGTTTCTAAACACTGGGATGCTCCAGGTCGCTTTGTTTCATCTTGATAAAGATGTACAATCACTATCTGGAGGCTTCCTGGGGTGGGGAAGGGCTGGAGGAAACTTTGAATCTCAATATTGTGAATGTGATGATACACTTTAAAGTGTAAGGTCTTGTTTTGTCAACAGTGTAACACCTGACTGGGTAATAAAGTTATTTTTCCTGGATTTTTCGTGGCCGCTCCTGCCATACAGGAACAGTATTTAATTTACCTCTAAGTACTAGTGGGATGTTACACTCTCCTTTCTCTCAGAAACTGCAGGTGTTAAACCAGACTGACACTGCGGAAGGTAATTGATTTTTATAAAATGTCCCTTTTTCCTTATCATGATGGGTGTTTAATCCCCTTTAATTAAAACAGGGAGCCAGCTTTAGCTCTTAAGTTATATCGTCTGCTCTCCAAAACACTCCCTCGCTGGAAGTGGATCATGCCTAATCTGTTTGACTTTGATATCACAAAGTACACTTTATGCCAGAGCAGCAGTTTATGTGGAATTAAGGACAAATTACCAAAGGAACTTTAAAATAATATGATTAGTTGAAAGCACTGGTCACAGATACAATTACATTGGAGTTGTGTCTTGTGGAAGTCTGAAGGCTGCAAACGTGGAGGGGCAGAGTTACCCCAGAGCTCTGTTGGTTCAGTGTTGTAGGATGTCTCCTCTCTTCCCCCCAGGAGCCCCATGAGGGTCCCTGTGTGGGGTAAGTGTGTCTTTAGCAGTCGAGGGGGACAAGGCCATGGCAGGACTTGTCCAAAGATCTTCTGGCTGCCCCATCCCTGGCAGTGTCCAAGACCGGGCTGGACAGGGCTTGGACCAACCTGGGATGGTGGGAGGTGTCCCTGCCCATGGCAGGGGTGGGAATGGATGGGCTTTAAGATCCTTCCCACCCAAACTCTTCTGTGATTCCATGACTTCCTTGTAACATCTACAGCTTAATAAGTCTCTGGTACCTGTTACTGATGTAACAGCACCGGGGAAGCCTCATGTTTTCTGACAGCGACAGGATGGGGAGATTTAAAGCAAGACGTGGTTGTTCCCTTGAGAGAGGATTGTCAAAGGAGCCCTCCCTGTCCTTGCCTAAAAGCATCTTCTGAAGCAGCTGCAGGTCTGAGTTGCTGAGGGTCTCCCTCTGATTTTATGTCTCACTGTTGTCTTGGGCAGCTGCAGTTCTCCCTTAGCAGGACTCTTGTCCTTTCCTCCCCCCAGGATAGAACATGTTAATCCCTGGAAAACTCTCTTGGAGAAAGAAAATGACCTAATACAGTCATGGAGCTTAACTTCCAGCTTCTCTGTGTTCATTTTCCATGCAGGATGCTGGGCCCTCATCCCCATTTCCTCTGTGTGATGTTCTGCACTGGCCCTGTGCTTTCACACACCCTCACATATGTTGTGGTTCCTCGTGAGCTCGCTGTAATCTCATTTAAAGCAGCTGGTTTAATGTTTGATACAGAATTCTGTGGCAGCAGGGGGGAGGGCTCTTGTCCCTTGTGTCATTTATTGCCTCCTAACTATTCCAGTTCCTCAGGAGGGCATTGCCCAGGCTGGTGGAGTTGCTGAATGGGTCAGGTGTGACTGGAAGTGTGGATTGTTGGGGCCTCAGTAACCCTTGCACCTGGAGATCCTGACTTTCTTAAGGCTGGCTTGGCTGGAATCACAAATGAGTTTTGCCCTGAGGGAGCTGATGCTCATACTGAGAATTTTTATTTTTCCAAGTGTCACTTTTCCTATTTCTTGGTGTTATGGAATTGAGAGGAAGATTGTGCAGCCTTTCCTCCCTCAGTCCCCAAGGTCTGCACAGCCTTCCCTGTGTGGTGTGTGAGGTTGCCTTGCTCTCAGACACGTGTGCACGTTGGCTGCTTGTGTGTCCCAGTGCTGCCAGCAGAGATTTATAGGCTTGTTGGGTGGAGTGGGGAGGCAGGAGGGGCAGGGAAGGCCATTTGGCTGTGATGGCTCCTCACAGCTCACAAATTTCCTTCCTGCCTCTGCTATCCCATGTAATCTGTTTTACAGCTCTGCAGTTTTGGATGGAGAAAGAGTGGAATTTATGGTGATGGTTGATTTATGGATTAACTGCAACACCATTTGCTCCCAGGCAGATTTGGCAAAGCAAGACCCTTTTCTGTTGATAAAAGGGAGAGAGGAAGGAACAGTGATATTCATTAAAAGGAATAAAAGGAAAGTGAGATAAAATATGGCCAGGCAGACCAGCTTTTTGCTCTCCCTTCTCTTCCAAAACGGAGGTGAAAGCTGCTTTCTGCATTGAGAATCCACGTGCATGTTGATTTGCTGGGAGATCCATGGAAGAGGGGTATATTGAGATGCAGAGTTGCATCCCCCTGTAATTCCCTGATAACTGAGAGCAGTGAGTTATTAATACAGCCTTGCAAGCTTCGTGCACTGCAGTCATTAGTTAATCAATACCAGCCACACTCCACTGCTGATACCCAGCCCAGCCCCTTCATCCTGAAGCTGGAAATGTGAGGGAAGGGAGAGGTGAATCCCACCAGGAGGGGACAGTGCTATGGGTGGTTTGCTTTAAACATCCTGGCATCAGTGTGTTGTCCACAACCTGAATGAGCTCTGACTTGTGTGTGTGGATTATCTTCCCAGTCAGGTGCTGCAATTGGAATAATTGGAGATTTTTCCTCTTAATAGACTTAGGGTTCTGTGGAGTTTTATTAGGCTGTTGGAGATCATTAAAAGGCCATTTTTCAGCTGCAGAGCAGGCACGGTATTTTGGGGAGGCAGGGCTTGTGTTGCCTTTTTTCATCCACCCTCACCTAACTGTGAGAGAAAATGCCATGAGATCAAGCCAGACTCTGGGACTGATGGAATCAACTGTGGAATTTATCTGAGGAGGATCTGTTGCTCTGGAAGAGCACAGCAGAAACAACCTCAGGTGCTCAGACCCTTTCATGGAGCTCTCTGCTGTTTGTGCTTCCCCTCCAGAGTCCTCTTTGGGTTTTATTCCCATCTAAATCTGCTGGAAAAGGCATGGAATTAGTACGTACTTTGCTGCCATTTTAGTGTTCAGTCTGTGCATTTTATGTCCATCTTTACTGGGCCTGTTTAGTTTGTTGAAATTATGAATCTCAGAGGTTGGGGTTCAGCTGGGAGTGGTTGTGCCTGACCCAGCAAAGTGGAGACCCTTCCCATCTATGGCTCCCCTTTGTGCCTTCTGTGATGATCTTGGAAGTGGGGATGATGACCTGGGACCACATCCTGGTTTTTGAAGGTGGGGCTGTAGTGTCTGGTCACATCCTCCTTTTCTCAGCAGTGTTTTCAGGTGGGCTCCTGCCCCTGCCCTGGTGGTGGTGTGTCTGCAGCACTCAGTTCATCACAGCTCAGGAGCCCAGTGTGGACGGAGGTGTTTGATGTATCTCATTCTTGCATTTGGGAAGTGTCTGCTCAGAGCTGAGGCCTGGTTTCAAATGAAGATGTGTGGAAGTCTGACAGGATCCCAGATTGGTTTTAATAGCTGAGGCTTTTGAGCAGTTCACTCTGCCCCTGAGACAGGAGGGGAGGGAGAGGTCCTTCCATGCTCCATCTCACTCTTTCAGCCTGATCTGGCTTGGGCCCTGTGGGAGAATGAGCTTGCACATTCTGGCTTGGCCTGGTGCTGGAGGCAAGGCCTGGGAAGGCCGGGAGGAACCAGAGTGGTGCTGCAGAGCACTGTCTTTATTCACATTTTATTACCATGCTGGCAAAAATCAGCGGGGATTTTTTTGTCTCTGCTCAGCAGAGAGAATTGTCGTTGGGTGATGCCAAGTGCAGCACAAGTGTGGTTTAAAAGAAGAGGAGCCTGTGGTAATGACAGCACTTAAATAGCACTCGGGTTGTCTGAGAGCTGTGCAGCTGTTAACTCCTGAACGCTCCGAGCCATAAATGTGCTGTGCTGGCTTTGCATGCCCTGCCTTTCACACTGCCCAGTCCAGGAGACGGGGGTCGGGGGAAGAAATAAAGGAAACTTTACAAAGTGTGTCAGTGATCTCTATTAAATCTCAGCTGCAACACCCCTGGCTTGGATGCTGATGAGAACACAGGCACTCACTTCAAAGCAGTTGGAGTTGGAAACGGTGCAGTTGATGGATGAGGAGCATTAAACCTTTGGAATGTTGGGGTTTTTTTCTCCTTATAAAAGAAAAAAGTGTGTATAGAGGCACTGCACCTCTAGCACCAGGGGTTTCCTAATCTAAAAATATCTTTCATTACAGGTGAGCAGATTTCTTTTGTTCTGCTGTGGGCAATTATCCCTGTTTTTTCAGGAATATGTGTTGCTGTGCCTGTGAAGGAGGCAGCTCACACAGCTCACTTGGTACAAGGCTCAGATCTGTGATCTCCCTTGGTCACCTTTTCTCTCCTTGTTTCTGGAGTTGAAACAAGTATTATTTTAGAATACAAGGTCTTTGAAGCATAATCTTTGCTTTTCTCTCTTTGTACAGTAGCCACTTCAAAAAGCAACCAATAATTAATAATCTGATTGCCAGTTTAGGGAAATAAATCTGTTGTGAACAGGTTCTTCAAAACAAATAATGAGGAATGGCAAGGGGATGAATATTGGAGTCATTCATCTCTGTTGAATTGTATACTAATTATCTTCTTGGCGAAACTGAATGAATAAATGACTTCATAATGTTTTTCCCCAAACACCTTTTCTTAGTCAAATGCCTCCTTCATGCTGCTCATTCACTGCAGGCAGAGCCTGACTGGGGTTATTTTTACAAGTGCAAGGAGAGTCACTGCAATGTGCTCTGTAATTTTGTGCTTTGTGCCTGGCATTTGTAGCTGACTGGACTGGGACACTGAGTGTCTTTCCAAGAGCAGATGGTTGTTCACATGAAATGCTCTGCTTTAAAATAGTATTTAAAAACTGTGTTTGGAGTTCTGGAAAAATCTCCTTTTGGTATTCATTGACTTAGGGGTTAGTGACTCGCTGTGGAAGTAGCCCATTGCTCAGTTCTGTGCAACTCTTGGAATTCAGTTGTACCTCTTAAAAAATTAATATTGCTTTAAAATCAGAATTTTAAAATGCTCCTGTCTAGTGTCACTTCTTGAAATTAATGGCTCTTTAATGCTATTTCTAGCTGGTGGCAACTTTAAGGGTTGAAGAGCCTTAGAAATACATGATTGGCACACGTTAGGCTTGACTTAATCTTGCAACAGTCAGTCCCAAAGGATTTGATCCCAACTCCAGAGTAACCTGAGATGTTCTGCCCCTTGTTACTGGAGAGGAAGGAGGAAGTTTCTCCTTGCTGGACAGGGTTTGCCCCGTGCCCTCCCTGTGCTGTTCCCCCAGCTGTGTGTGCAGGGCTCCTTGAGCTGTCGAAGGGCAGGTCCATGTGCTGTGTTTGGGGCTGCAGTCTCGTCCTGTCATTACCTATTTACTGCTCATTATGGTTCTTGGAGCTGATACTCCCCAACCTCTGTGTTTATCTTTCTCCCTGTGTGTATTTCAATAAAAATGTCATTATTTGAAATCATTGACACTGCTGGTTAAAGATGCTGAATTCCATCATCTGTTGTCCTGCAAAATGATCCTTTAAAGATAAAGCTGCAGGCACTTGATAAAGGTTCTTTCCTAGGAACAAGGAGCTCTCTGATCCATGTGTGATCTTATCTCCAGAACACGTGTTTGCATTCCTGATGGAAAGGAGCCACAACAGAAGGGAATAGGAGAGGGAGGCCAGAGAGTTTCCTTTCCTAACCATGACCTTGAGAAGGGAAGTTGGATATTTCCAGCCAATTCAGTGTGGTCTAAACACAGGTTGGATGAGAAGAAAGGGAGTTAATTTCTGTACTTTAAAAATTGCTGGGAGAGAGGGATGAAGGAAGGTTAAATATGGAGGAAAGTAAAGGTAAGGAAAAGAAGAGGTGACAGTGCTACCAACAGAAGAACAACCTGTTCTTGTTGAAATACCTTTTTTTTATTCATATAGGCTGCAAAACAGTTTAAAACCAGTGTGGTACAGTAGCTGGACTCTGGTCCTTGTGGGTCCCTTCCAGCTCAGAGTATTCTGTGGGGTTTAACCCTGAGCTTTGCTTTGACACAGTGAGGAGATGGAATATAATAAGTGTTTTACCTTCTAGAAGAATAAGGCCTTAGAAGCAGGGTCTGAACTTTGCAGTGAGGGACCAACCCTGCGTTAATGGTGGTTCTTAATGGCTTTTACTGGGTGATAAATCTTCTTAATGGACTCAGGAGTTTTCTTTGGAGGCTTTGCTGTCGTGGGGGCTAAAGATGTTGAAGGTCAGGGTTCAGATTCTGCATTTATGGACACGCTTTGCCTTCCAGAGATCGAAATAGCAGCTTTTCGTTGTGCCTGTCATGGCTGAGAGAAGGTTGGCATTTGAATCCTCAGAGGGTCAGTGTTGTTGGCACAATTAAATCTGCTTTGAAGACCAGTAACTAACCCCAGCTTGACACACAGGCTGTTCCTGCTCTGTTTCTGTTCCTTATTTCAGAAATTGTGGCACATTCTCTGTGTGGGGCCTGTTTGGGCCAACCTTGTGCACACACTGTGAAATTAACTTTCTTACCTTCTCACATGGATGGGACTGAAGTGACATTTCCAAAGTCTTGTGGTTGGTCCTCCTGTCCAAGGAGCCCCAGCTCCAGCAGAGAGGGGCTTGTGAGGTTTGGTGAATTAATCACTGCTTAATTGCTCTGGGTTGGTGCAGGAGGGCTGGTGTGTGATGAGCTGGGGAGACAAGGAGTAGCTATCAAAAACTGTGAGTGACAACTGTGGCAGGGAAAGGCCTTGGAAGCCTTTGGGGGGTTTGGATGAAGGGACAGCATGGGCTGGTCCTCTGCCAAAGGCAGGGCTGGCTTCAGGTGAGAATTCCTAACAGAAGAAACCAGGTATGAGCAGGCCTTTGTTATGGGTCAAGATTTTAATTTCTTCTTGGGCACTGGAAGCTACAAAAGAATTTGCCTCACTTTGAAGGAGCAGCAATGAGGAGAATCTGGGAGTGGAAGGTCCCTGAGGAGCACCTGATGCTGGAAGCTGTCACTGCCCTGGTGGATTCCCTCCTTCTTCATTCCTGAGTGGCCTCCAGGCTAGTCCCTGTGCCCCAGCATGGCCTGTCAGCTCGCTTTTCCTGACACACTTGTTTAATTCTTAACTCACAAGACATTTGCTTATTTATTTTCATTGTTCCTGATAATAATTCTAAGCCATTAGAGGGGAAAATTGTATTCAGAAATGCTGTTTCACACTTTATTTGTTTGATGATTTAGAGCGATAGAAAATAGCACATTT
The DNA here is from genome assembly GCA_035221455.1 of Xenops minutus. Taxonomy (NCBI): domain Eukaryota; kingdom Metazoa; phylum Chordata; class Aves; order Passeriformes; family Furnariidae; genus Xenops; species Xenops minutus. Next base: position 592,741 of record JAWWEE010000075.1, on the reverse strand, counting down.
GCTGGCTTTTATAGTCTGATAATTATCCACATCCATCAAGCCCCATTCCAGGGGAATAAACAAAACACCAAGAAAATTGCACTATTAATGACATCCTATCATGGCAAATAGGAAGGATCTTTCTTTTGTGTTAAGAATGAAGAGGGGATTGTCCAGTTCAACTTATGTTTGGGAGAAATCCCTCCCTGGGAGGGTGGGCAGGCCCTGGCACAGGGTGCCCAGAGAAGCTGTGGCTGCCCCATCCCTGGAAGTGTCCAAGGCCAGGTTGGAGCACCCTGGGACAGTGGGAGGTGTCCCTGCCCATGGCAGGGGGTGGCACTGGGTGGCCTTTAAGATCCTTCCAACCCAAACCATTCCAGGATTCTGTATTAACAAAAGGAAACTGCCACTACAGGGAGATGATTTTTCTAACACGTTTGTGGCTTTGGGGCAAAACTTTCTGCCCCTGTGACCCTGAGTGAGGAACTCAGAGACCTGTGTGGAGGTTGGGGGCAGAAAGGCTGGAATTAAAGTGTCACAGCACAGGTTTGGAAGCTGAGAGTCTTTCAGGTAGAACAGTGAGTTCTGTTTGTGTCCAAGTGACGCTCAATCCACTTCAGGGGCTTGGTGAGGTTCAGGGAGGAAGCAGAAAAATGTAATTGAAAAGGCTCAGCATATTCTGTTGAGTTTGGGGACTTCAGGGTAAGGTGACATTTGAGTTGTGGAGCTCTAACTTTTTTTATCTTGAGCTGTTTTTTCCTTTCCCCATTCTGTAAATCTGCTGTTCCCTGGCAGAGCAGCAGCACATTATTCATGCTGTAATCCCCCAAATTGCTGAGTGGCAGCTTTTGGGGTGAGGCTGGGCCCTCTGCCTTGGTCAAGCACTGCAGGGCTGACCCTTGGGCAGGGACTGAAGGAATTAGCCTCTTGGTTTGGTTGCAAGCAGTTCTGAGCCTGGCACAGCCCAGGCTCTTTGGGCCAGCTGATAACCAATGGTATTTTGCTTGTTTTGAAGTTTTTTTCCTTCTCTTTCCTTGGCTTTGTGGAAATAATTTGTCTGGGATCTGAATGGGACAGAGAAGGGAAGGAGTTTTGTGTGTGTTTTAACTTTAGTTTCGTTTTTCAAGATTTTTATGGGGTGGAGAGGGTTTTTTGGGGGTCTTTTTCTAGAGAAAACCTCCTGCATTTAGTATTTGGGCTGGGAGGTTTAAAGGAAAATAACAACTATGCTATTTGTAAAAAAAATTATGCAAGCATTCTGAGTGAGGCATGCAGAAAGGGAAATGAGTGGGGGTGCTCTGCCCTGCCCCAACCTCTTGGTTGCCCCTGCAGTTCAGACCTTGCCCTTGAGCTGAGCCCCAGCTGTGGGTGCTGGGTGACACCAGGACTTTTGTCCCCACCGAGCGGGGATGGTTTTCACAGGGGGAGCAGGAGGGCACCCAAAGCTCAGCCCTGCTGGGTGTTTATTGCTCAGGGACTTCACTGCTTTGATTGCAGCAATTTCCAGTCTCCCCATTGTTGTTCTGCCTCGTAATCAGGCAGTTCATGTGTGGAGGGAGCTCAGGCTGTGCCATCCCTTCAGAGCCTTCTGTTTCTCGTGCTGCCTCTAAATAGCAGCCCAAATTCTGTCTTTATTGCCTCTCTTTATGTAAATCGCTCAGATCCGTGAGCAGAAGTGAAAGCAGAATTTGACCTACTTTGAATTCTCTCCTGCAGTTAAGTTTTTGAATTCCTGAGAAGAAATGCAGAGGGGTGTGTGGGCTCTGCTTCCTAAAGCCTGGCCCAAACAGAAAAGTTGATTTCTAAAACTGGACTCTGTGCTGGGGTATTTTCATTTGTGTGTTATTACATATAGTTCTTTTTTATAAGCTGGAAATTCCTCCTCTCTGTTTGGTTTCTCTCCAAGCAAGTCCTTTTTCTTTGTCTCTCCACGGGCTGTTCTCTAAAGCCTTGCTTGGCTTTTTGCAGGCTGCAGTTTCAGATAACACAATAACCATGTTCCAATGTATTAAACTTTTAACATCCTCAAGATTCAATTAATCTTATCTTTACAACTCCCAATTACAGGCACTAATTAAGTGAAGGTTGCATTGTAGACTGGGGATATTACATTAATCATCAGCAGCCTTGTAGCCATAAATTAGTTCTTTCCCAATCCTTCAACATTTTTCCCAGAAGGAATGGAATGTCTCATTTCCCTGTTTTAAGGGACATTAATCCCACAAAGGAGCTTTGGATCGGGATTAGTTTTATCACATTTATGTAAGTGATGAATGGTCTTTGTAAAATAAAAGCCACCAGCTTTGTCCCAGCCAAACGGAATGGAATTGTTTGATAATTGTGCAATTTAAGGCCCTGTCAAACTTCGGTCAGGGGATGTTGGGAGTCCATTGCTGGATTGGTTATTTTGCAAGATTAGGTGCTACATAGTGTTTTGCCTTAAATTTTGTTTTAAGCCAGCAGATGAAATCAGATTAGTGTCTAAATCTTGAAGCCCCTGTGTGTGATTTCTGCCCTGAGTTATCCTTCCATCCTGCCAGGCCACAACAGGTACACTTGGGTTTTGGAATACAGAAGATGACTTTTAGCTGCTTCTCCTTATGTTGTAGACTTGAGTTTTAGCCTTGAAAATGGAGAAGTTGGCTGAAATTCTTCCCAAATCAGATGTATTTTGAGCTCTCTCCTAAGCAGAGCAATATGTGCACCTGCTGGTGAGATGGTGCAGTCCCCCCTGCAATATCCTGTTCTCAGCTTCTTGTAATGAGACCTGATGGTTTTGACATCTTGATTGGAAATAGCAAAAATAATGCATTTTTTATTGTTCTCTTTGAAGAGAATTTATAGCTGACAATAAATGCCATTCTCCCAAATGTAAATTCTCAGGATTCTCTGTCACCACCAGCACGTTGCCTTTGCTGCAGAGTGTGCCCAGTGACTCACCCCTTTCCACGGGCGTGTTCTGGGTGGCATCGTGTGAAACACGAGTGTTTAGCACTTGTCATGGGTTTAGATCCCTCCTTACAACCTGAACACAGACCTGAGTCACCTGCCTTTTGCTCCTGTGCATGTTGGGAACTTGAGAGCACCGAGGGAAGCAAAAGAACCCTCTGAAACTTCCCTGGTTTCATTCCTGGTGGTCACACACAGCTCTGTGACTTCAGGCAGTTAATTGGTTTTCCAGAGTTCTGTTCAATAACTTGCCCTCAAAAAAAAAAAACCTCAATCAAATTCTTTTGCACTTTTTTTTACCCCTGATCTTACAAAACTGTCATTAAGAACTGTAGAACTCGTTCTCTATACCCTTTAATGTTGTTTTTCTCCAGCAGACCCTGCATTTTCATTCACCTCAGCATCTGCCAGTAAAATCCAGCATAGACTTAAGGACTGAGCCATGACTGCTTCAGCCATGCTGAAGAATATTTACTTTTTGGAATAAATTGAAAACTGTGTGCACAGAAAAAGGTCATATTCCTTTGCTGTATGTGTTCCACAGCACACAGACCCTCCTTCACACCTTTTCAGCCCATTCAGCATTTCTTGCTTGTTAATCTTTGCACAATTTGACTTTGCAGATCCCTTTCCAATTGCAAACACACCTGCTGTTCCCTGCACTGGTTTATTTCTGGTTTTCCAGTGCTGTATCATCACTTTGTCTTCTCGATTTTCCCTCTACCTTGTGAAAGCTTGTGATGCTGTTTTAGAAAATGGCAGAAAATAACACACTTGATATAACGTGTCTAAGGAGTTTTATTGAAGTCCTGGGTTTCTCCCATGGATTTTGTGTCACTGATGCCCTCCAGGGCTATAAAATCTGGGTTTATTTGCAGGCCCTGTGTGCTGTGCTGGAGGGGATTGCCCCCCTTGTTCCTGGCTTTTTTCTGTTGCTGTTTTTCCATTGTGGGTGCTTCTCTTGGTGTTAATTCCCTGTTGCTCTCCCCCAGGTATGCCATTCCTCCAGAGCACGGCAAGAGGCTGGAACGGTTGGCAAAAGGTGAGCCTGGGGCTTTGGAGGGCTTGGCAAAGAGGTGGCACTGCACTGAGCATTGGCATTTGCTCTGGCAAGAGCTCTTTGATGAACCTGTTGGAAGAGCAGCTGCAGAGCCAAAAAACTGGTCAGGGAGTTTTCCCAACTAAAATTGCTTGGAAAACCCGTGGATTTTGAGGCATTGAGACCAAACCCATCCATGGCTGGGCAATGGGTTTAGTCATAGAATTCCAGGATGGTTTGGGTTGGAAGGACCTGAAAGCCCATCCAGTGCCACCCCTGCCATGGGCAGGGACACCTCCCACCAGCCCAGGGTGCTCCAACCTGGCCTTGGA
>JAWWEE010000075.1:563636-585654 GCA_035221455.1 Xenops minutus | reverse complement strand
ATGGATGGATGGATGGATGGAGGGATGGATGGATGGATGGATGGATGGATGGATGGATGGATGGATGGAGGGATGGATGGATGGACATGTGGAGAGATGAAGAGAGGGGTGCAGGCAAGGATGAAGGGAGGGATGCAGGGAAAGGTGCAGGGTAGGATGGAAATCCAGGCTGGCTCCAAGGAGGTGCAGCCCCTCTGCCGCCTGTAGGGTGGGCAGGGGGTGGTTCAGGTCCCCCCTCACTCCCCCTCCTCAGCCCCCGCTTCCTGCCCGGCTCCCGGCGCTGGCGGGGCAGGATGTGGCTGCCCGAACCTCAGCGCTGCAGCTCGCAACCAGAAAAGCCACCGATCGTTTCCTGTCGACATCGCCGGGGCTTTCTGAGCCCCGCAGGTTCCCAGCCCCGCAGCCCCGGGCTGGCTCACCGGGCAGCTCCACCCCAAACCCCGGCAGCCACACCGGGGGTCCCCGGGGGTGATGGTAGGTAATTTTTGGAAGAAATCTTGGGAAGCAGGAGGGGTTGGGGTGGGAAGGGCCACCCCTCTGCAGCCCCGGGTGCTGTGGCAGCAGCAGGGCTTGTGCAGCCCCAGAAATCACTTCTTCTGCCCAGCTCTGTGAGGGATTCTCTGGCAAACTGGGAAACAGCCTGAGAAGTCATTATAGGCATGTATATAAGTGCATCTCTGGGTAATTTGGGAGGAAGGGAGGAGGAAGGCCAGCACTGGACACTTGGCTTGGCAGTGGCAGAGAGGGGTGGTGGCCTTCAGCATCCCCTCCCCATGCCATGGGATGTGCCCAGCCTGGGGCATTGGCAGCCCTGGGAAGAAAGTGCCAGCCTGGAACAAGGCCCTGGGTTTGTGCCGTGGCTGCAGGGCTGATATTTCAGGGCTTTGCCTCAGGTTTCCTGTGTCAGAGGCAGTTTCCGAGAGCAAAGCCAAGAGCTGAACACACAATGACAAGTGAAGCTGCTGAAACGCTCTGAGCTCACACAAGGACGTCGGAACTGAGCGTTTAATTAAACTGGTTTTGTAAAGCAATTAAAGGAGAGCAACTGGTGGGCATAGGCAAAGCTTCAATTACTGCCAAGGATTCTTTAAAGGCGTCAAAAACGCAGGAATGTGAGGAAAAAGTCCCAAGGCACAAAGGGAAACAGGTGCCTAAATCCCATTAAAAAAAATCTGTTTGTGATTATTAATCCCCACTCTCACACCAAGATCCAGCCTGAAGAATCAGAGCCTGAGCCTATGAAGTGCCCAAGGCTCTGCCAGGGCAAAGTATCCCACGAGAGTTCAAATGCTCTCCAAAGCTTTGGTCCTGCTCTGTGACATCAGCAAAGGTTTGGGAATACCAAGAGACGGGAGGAGATCCAAATTGGTTTGGTTTTCAACCCAGGGCATCTGATTGGGATCTGAAGAATGAACTCAAAAGCCTAATTCCAGGCTCCTTAAAAATACTCTTGGTTTCTGGACACAGACCACATCACTTATTTCTCCACTAATTGTCATGTACATTCACAGCCTAATGTAAATAATAATAATAAAACCCATAATATGACACTAATCAGTCCTTGGCTCTGCCTCCCCCTAGGGAATTAGCTTAATTAGTCTCTTGAAGTTGCTTCCAAAGCCATGTTTATGTGATTTTAGAACTATCCCATTAGGTTTGTTAAACTGGACTTGTTTTAGAGATGTTCCTCAGCTACCTGGGCTGAAGCACAGCCTCTCTTTTTGCAGGAAGAAGGGAATAAACAGCTCAGCCACATTAAATGCACGACCCACAGGGATCCCAGTGGGAGAGGACAGTGAGGTAAGTGGGCTGGAAAATGTCCTAAGTAGGGGTGGGTCATGAAAGCGTGGGAGTTTGGCTTTTAGGGCAAGAAGAGACGCAGCAAATCTAGCAATCCCTTAAAATATTTCCATTCATAAGCATAATTTAGCACCAAAAGCAAATTTGTCATCCTCCTGACCTCCTGTATGAATCAATTTTACTGTTTTGAAGGCATCAGAACCAGGAAGACAAACATGATCCACTGTCTTGTTTGATTTAAGCTGGAGGGGGAAAAAAGGCATAGGAGCTCTTTCAATCACTACTTTTTTCCTCCATAAGTCATTAGTGGCACGATTTCTTTTCAAAGTTGTTAATGACATCACTGTTTCCTTCCAAGGCCCTTAATGACATTGTTTAATGAATAATAACTTGCACTTATATTGTGCTTTTTTTTTTTCTTTTCCCCAGACAAACAACCCCAAAGTGCTCTGCAGAGGGGAATTGCTCCAGCAAAGAGGGAAAATGAGGCACAAAGGGAGGAAATGACTTGTCCAAGGGCAGAAAGTTCCTGACAAAGCAAAGCTGGCAGTGTGTGTGTGTGTCACACTCTTGGCTTTCTTTCCTCTCTGAATCTTTTTGTGGGTATTTGTACATCAGAAATGCAGCTTTTAGCCCATAACAAAGGCCAAAGTAACCCATCTAATGAACTCCAAGTGCCAACTCAACAATCCACTCTGAAAACTGAAAGAAGCACCAAGATTTTCACCTGTTGTCCCCCCCTCACCTGTGAACATGGACCTTTAGGTGCTGGGGAATAAACCCAATTTTTCGTGGAGAGAAAAGGTAAGAATTTCTATCCTTTATAAACCCACCAGAGAGGAAGGAAAATCCCAGAACTCCCTTTAGCAGCATTATATGTGGGATAGGTCAAAATTAAATTTGGGTAAAGCCTTGTGTAGGGCACTGAATCACATGTGATGACTTGTCACTGTCACCAGCATCACTCTAATTTTAATTCCTATTATAATGACTATTAACTGTGGTGGTGGAACATGCAGAGATCTGAGCACCATCAAACCCTACTGATCCTGGAATAGTGCAGCAAGTCAGTGGCAGCCCTGGAACCCAAATTCCCAGATTTTCAGGATACTCTGCTATGGATTATTTACCTCTTCAAGGAGGGACTTGTCGGCTCTACAATTACAACTACCATAAACTTTCCCAGTGTTTTGAGCCACCACAGTCTCCAAAACAAAGGACGCAGAGAAAAACCTCAGAAGCAAAGCTTTAAAGAAAGCCAAACTAAATTATTTAGCTTAAGTAATGTGTATAAATAATGTGTGCAGACTCCTCGCTGTGCTCGTTTAGAGGGAGATGAAAGAGCTCAATGTACACACACGGGTGAGAGGGATGAAAGTTTGGTGTGAAATGGGAAAACAACTTCCTAGAAGTGATGTGGTTTGGAAAACTCCACGATTATGGCACGTTCTCCCCCGTGGCTGCTGCTGACAGAGGAGGAGACGTCGCTGCTGTGCCCTGTGGAACCGATCCTGCTGTTCCAGCTGAGACATTGAGACTGGAAAGTAGCAGTTCTTGCTGTGACTCCAAGGGAATTTGGCTGCCTGGGAAGGATTGCTGCTCTTATCTGCACCAGTCCCACTTTTTCCAACCTGCCCAAGAGGAATGAGGCAGAATCTGGTGGAGCAAAGAGGTTCATTAAACAGAGACGCAGCTTTGGTTGTGTCCAAATAGCAAGTTTTAGCCCTCTGTGGACCCAGATAAATCAGAGTCCTCAGTCCTGATAAACCCAAGGGACAGTTACCCAACAAAGAGGGGAAGGAAGAGTCTTCATTCCCAGGAAAAGCTCTTGGAATACTGTGCAGAGAGGGAATTTGCCACCACAAGCCATCAGGTATTTGCATCCCAGTGCTCCCTTTTGAGTTAACCAGCACCTCTCCAATATAGATCAGTCCTTAAATTCACAGCAGGTGGAGTTATCATAGATAACATACATTTTCTTAATTTTTAGTCTTTCCTTTAACATAGGATCTGTGCATCTTACAGATAAAGTAGCTGAAGTATGAACAAAAAAACAACTCAATGTTGTGGCCTTATACCTTATAAGAGCATTTTATTTGTTATATCTCAATAACTTCCATGTCAGGCACTTCAATGTCAACTAAGTTTATGTTATTTTTAAGTAATAATTAAGTAAATTCAAATGATCCCCCTGAAAATGAAAGGTCATTTATAACAAAGACTCTGCAGGCACAGATAAGGCTCAGGGCTCTGCTACCAGTGAATGAGCCCGTGGAGGAACCAGTTCCCTTACCCACAGTTTTCTACATGAAGTAGTAAAGGATTAAGTTTAGCAACAACTTCTGCAACTTAGGTCTGAAGTTACAACTGAGACCCTCAAGGGAAGCAGTTCTCAAGAGTCAGTACATTTAATTTTGCCTCCCCATGTTCAAAGCACCGACTGATAAAACAACAAATGACCCACATAAATTAAATATCTCCATGTTTCAGCTTTCAGAGTTTTCACTTCCCCCCAAATTTTTCACAGGAAACCTCCGTGCCCTTTCCTCCCCGGCCCAGCCTCTCCTCACCACAGGGATTAGTTATGTAAATTGGAACTTAATCCCCTAAAGGCAAATTTGCAGTTCAAGTCCAAGTGTCTCCATGGCCAACTGGAGCCAAGACGGGCAGGGCTCGGCGGATGTTTAGCACTTTGTCCTGGAGCCGAAGACAATCTTAAACCACAAGGATCTCCTCCAGGTTACAAAGGCAACCAGCCAGATCTCCCCTCTTTTTTCTTTTAAACAAGCCCATAACACAATAGATAAAAGGCGAGGGGAAAAGAGGGGGAGAGGAGGGGAAACCCTCCCAGAAAAGTGAGCTAAGGCTGAGTGCATTCCCAGCAATGTGGTGACCGTATTGTCCGCCCCTGTGCCTCTCAAAGGAGGGGGATAAAAGGAAGACAGCAGCCCAGCAGGCAGCTTCTCAGGGAGCCGTCTGCCTTCCAGCCCCTTGATGTAACGCTTGAACAGGTGCAATCTAAAGGATGCTAAACTGCTGATTATGGGGCTGAGGGATGGGCTTCCTCTGCGAGGAGAAGGTTGGATTGAAAAGGGACTGCTTTATGGCACACACTGACCTTCCAAAGTCCACCTGTGGCAGGGGAAATTGAGGAAGAGCAGGATCACCGGGCTAAGAGGCATTGACACTGGGTTTGGCCTTATTTAAGTTGTTCTAAATCATAGAATCATGGATTATCCCGAGTGGGAAGGGACCCACTAGGCTCATCAAAATCCAGCTCCTGGCCCTGCACAGGACAGCCCCAAGAATCCATGGAACTACTCCTGGTTTGCAATTTGAGTGTTTGGGCAATGCTCTCAGGCACATGGGACGGAGGACAGTGGGTTCTGGGTGGCTTTGAGGTGCATCCATCCCTCATCAGCACCAAAGGTCCCTTGGGATGGAGGGATGAGGATGGCAGCACCACCAAACCCCCTCCTTACCTGGTCCTCCTCTGCCAGAAAGAAGAAGACACAAAGTGTGTGCAGGAGGAAGACACTGGTGTGTACAAAACAGAAGAAGATTGCTCACTGTTGCATTTCCCACAGTTTCTTTGCCCAGTTTGGCATCAGGTGCTCCCTTTTCCCCATGAGGACATTGTGGTGGCTGGGTGAGGACCCTCAGGAGAGATAATGAGACCCTCTGTGCCCTCAGGGAGATGATTTCAGGGAGGGCCTGATACTGTAGGAACACAGAACTCTTTGGGCCTCTTTTCTAAGATTTAGTTATTTCTGTGCTCCGTGCTTGGGCTTTCCTCATTTCTCCTCTTGTGTGTCCTGGATGACGTGACCAAGGCAAGGGCTATTTCCTGTGATATTGTGTGGATTTGGGATCTGCAGCTGCAATCCCATGCAGAATCACCCCGCATATTTTAGGATGATGTCTTTTTTCCTGCTTGCCAGCTGATTTCTGACACTTGTCCTACCGGGCACAAACCTCCAAGGGGGACATTTTTCCCCTCCCAGGACAACAAAACAGGTGCCAAGGGGTTAAAAGCTCTTCCAGAGGGAGCTCGGGGAGCGGGACAGCCGGTGGCGCTCTCGGAGCCCCGATCTGTCAGCGAGGAATTGCGAGATAATGGGATTTGCGGAGCGGTCCCAGCTCATCCCTGCGGAGCGATCCATGTTGACTGGCTCGGGCACGCATCCAGCGGTTTGCACACCCGGGAAAGGAAGGAGAGAGCGGCTCGTGGGGCGGCGGGATGTGTGTGTGTGTGTGTGTGTGCGTGTTTTGGGTGGCGAATAAAAACATAACCCGGAGAGGGGTTAAAAAACCAAAAAAAAAAAAAAAAAAAAGAAAAAAACAAAAAACCCGAATTCGTGTCACACGCCCCCAGCGACGCGCAGAAACGCGCCCGCCCCAGCCGGAGCTGCGATCCGTGAACCGCAAATTTTACCGGGGCGTGCGGGCGGCGCGGCCATGATTGCCCGGGCGGGGGGGGCCGTGTATTGCTGTGGTGGGGCCGGGGCGCGTCCGCCGCCCCCGGGACCCCCCCAGGCGGGACCCATCCTGCCCACCCCACGCCCCCCCCCCACCGGGATCCCCCCCACGCCACGGGGGTCGCACCCCACGAGCCCCCCCCCACGCACCCCCTTTAGCCCGTGAGAGGCGGGCGGGCAGCGGGGAGGGGGCAGCGCGGAGGAGGAGAGGAGGAGGAGGAGGAGGAGGGAGAAGAAGAGGAGGAGGAGGGAGAGCAGGAGGAGGAGTGTGCGCGTAGAGAGAGGCGGGGGGGGGGGGCGTGGGGGGGAAGGAAACCCTCATGGAAGTATGAAGGAGATGGTGGGAGGCTGCTGTGTGTGTTCTGATGAGCGCGGCTGGGCGGAGAACCCGCTGGTGTACTGCGACGGGCACGGCTGCAATGTGGCCGTGCACCAAGGTGAGCCCCGCCACCCCCCCGCCCACCCGCGACCACCACCCCTCCTATCCCCCCCACCCCAAAAAAACCCCCACCGGGCACCCCGGGGAGGCCGGGGCTGGGGGGGTGGGTGGGCGGCGGCGAGGGGGGGGCTTTGTTTTAGCCCCTATTGTTCCAAATAGCGGGGCGGCCGCGGGGCTGGAGCGGCCGCGGAGCCGCGGGGGGAGCGCGGGGGGGTCGGGGGCACCGGGTTGCGGTGGGGATTGGGGTGGGGGGGTGGTTTCCACGCGTGTTTTGCCCTGCCGGACCCGGCCGGGGGCTCCCCCCGGGGATGCTGCGGGGGTGGGATGCGGGGGCAGCCCCGCAGCCGCCCCCACGCGGGTCGGGGTTGGGGTCGGGGCCGTCGGTGGCCCCGGGTAACCCCCACGGGTGACGGCGGGGCCCGGAGCGGCTGCTGCAAGGGCAGGCAGGGAGGAAGGCAGGGAGGAAGGCAGGCAGGGAGGAAGGCAGCCGTCCTCCTCCTCCTCGCAGCGACACGGGCTATTTTGCATTTTAAATGACTTGAGCACGCCCCTAACACACGGTATCGGGCCGGAAAGTTTGTCCTCGGGTGTCTGAACAAAAAAAATACGAATTAAAATCGGTATTTGCGTCCGTTCCAAGGCGGCAGAAAGGCGCGGTGATTATCCTGCTCGGTTTGTTTGGAATAACACGAAGGTTTCTGGGCTCATCTGGCCTGTCTGTTTTCCCATCTATTATTATCCCATCCATCTACCAGCACATCTCCAGCCTCTTCCTGCACACTCTCCAGCCATTCCCAGTGCTCGTTCCTGGTCCTGTCCCTGTCCCCGGGTCCTGTCCCTGTCCCCGGGTCCTGTCCCTGTCCCCGGGTCCTGTCCTGTCCCTGTCCCCTGTCCTGTCCCTGTCCCCAGGTCCTGCCCTGCCCCTGTCCCCAAGTCCTGTCCTGTCCCCAGGTGCTGTCCTGTCCCTGTCCCCGGGTTCTGTCCTGTCCCCAGGTCCTGCCCTGCCCCTGTCCCCGGGTCCTGTCCCTGTCCCTGTCCCTGGGTCCTGTCCCTGTCCCCGGGTCCTGTCCCTGTCCCTGTCCCTGGGTCCTGTCCCTGTCCCCGGTTCCTGTCCTGTCCCCAGGTCCTGTCCTGTCCCTGTCCCCGGCTCCTGTCCTGTCCCTTCCCGCTGTCAGTGCAGGGTTTGGGCTGGACCTGGGGCTTCCTTTCCCTGTCCATGTTTTTGGTGTGTCTGTGCTCATGGCTGCAGTCAGAAGTCACAACCAGGGGAGAGAGAATGAGGCAGGGAAGCTCGCAGGGGGCTCAGGGGGTTCTCTTCCTCCAGAGGTGATGTTGGGCTGTCTGCTGTCATGGAATCACGGGCAGGGACACCTTCCACCAGCCCAGGGTGCTCCGAGCCCTGTCCAACCTGGCCTTGGGCACTTCCAGGGCTGGGGCAGCCACAGCTTCTCTGCCCAACCTGTGCCAGGGCCTGCCCACCCTCCCAGGGTGGAATTTATTCCTGCTATCTACCCAAAATCTGCCCTCTTTTCACTTAAACTCCTCAGGGTGCCTCTGAGTGGCCTGGCAGGAGAAGGGTCTCTCCAATAGGACATTTATTTTCATTTTGCTGGTGTAATTCTTCCATTCTTCCCATTACTCATCAAACCCCACGCCACAGAACAGTTTTCTTCATCCTTCTCTTTTTTTTTTTTTTTTTTTTTTTGGAGGGAGATAAAGGGCTTTGGCATCCTTATGGCCATTCCCAAAATTAATATAAACAGTTGTGTGCCGGCGAAATCAGTTCCCATGGAGCAGGAGCAGCTCCTGAGGGTCAGGAACAGTTTCAAAGGCACAGAAACAGTTTCAGAGGGGCAGGAACACTTTCAAATATTCAAGAACAGTTTCAAAGGGTCAGGAACAGTCTCGGGGAGGGCTCAGATTGTCTGTGTGGAAAGCACAACAGCCTATTTGGGTCTGGTAAGAGTCCTTCAGGATGTAATAATTCATAAGAGTTGAGCAGTGTGTGATGGATGTTCTTCAACCCTCTTTTCAAGCCTGCTCATACCCTGGCAGTGATGTGGTGTTTTGGTAGGCTTTTATTTCTTAAATAGAAACAAACCACTGTAAGGAATCATCTGGCTCACGTTGTGTCATTCTGTGCAATCACGCTCGGGTTTGGTGTCTCTTTGTACTGTCTGAATATCCACAAAACCAGAGTTACCTTTTGAAATGATTGTACAGCTCAAGAAAGAGCCCTGTCGTTTTAAAAAAACCTGTGGCTGCACATTAGGGTTTGCTCTTAAAGATATCAGCACCATTTCCGTGTTGATGCTCAAAAATCTTTCCAGTAAAAAAAAAAAAATCCCAAATGTGAACAAAACCATCTGATGGGAAATGGAGTCTTGAATAAGGCGGTGAAGAACTTTTAGAAATTGCATTTTCAACTCATGTTCTGCATTCCCCCCCCCCTCCCCTTGTTTTCTTCCTCTTTGAAGCAAAATATTTCCATTAAAAAAAAAAAAAAAAAAAAGAGAAAAGCAAAACATTAACAAAACCATCTGATGGGAACTGGAGACTCTAATGGGACAGTTCAACATCTCCAAGTCGTACATTTCAGCTCATGTTCTGCATTTTCCCCTTGTTTTCTCCCTCTTTGAAGCAGCGGGCACAGAAGCTCGGGCTGGCTCCAGCTGAGTGCTTGTTTTTGGCCCCGAGCCACTGCTAAAGATGGACCCAAGCAGCTCCTCTGGCAGTGCTTTCATGTCCTTTCTATTTTCCCTTGCCGGGCCGGCAGCTCCTTCCATTTAACTCCCCGATCCCATTTGTTCCCCTGGCTGCTGGGGGATAATGGACATTAGGGAGATGGAGGGGACCTGCTGTGGGTCAGGGCTGCTCCAGCCCCCAGGGACCAGCAGGGTCTTGCTTCCAGCAGGGTATTTGCAGATGCTTTGGCCAACCCAGTTTCAAATGTCTCGGCTGACTGGGATTCCATTCCAACCACCAGCTTGGGCTGGAAGGAATAAGGAAGAGGTAATTTGTTCTTTGCTCGAAGGTGGAATAAGGAAGAGATAATTTGTTCTCTCCTTGGAGACTCCCAAGCCCTCACCTGAGAGGCACAGCTTTGCTTCTTATGCTGTCTTTACCTTGCTGCTTTAAACCCACCTGTGGGGTGGCCAAGAGAGCCCTTTTAGGGTCAGAAACGCTTCCTTTGGGACTCAAAGACCTGCCTTGGGTGGTTAGGGGGTGAATATCACCAAAGAAGGAGAAAAGTTTTCAAGCAACAGAGATGGGAGGTGATTTTTAAGGCAGTGGGAGCTGCAGCCTGTGGAGAGAGACCCCGAGAGCATCAGAAGTGATGCAGAAAGCAAGAGGGGCTGGATGGATGAAGCCAGCAGTTTTGTTGGGATATCAGCTGGAGACTTGTGTTTATACAGAACCAGTTCCCTGCAGGAGGTGTAGGAAGCTTGATGATCCTTCCAGCTCAGGATATTTTATGGCTCTGTGAATTTCTGGAAGCATGTGGTGAGATGCTGCTGCTGGAGGGGATGTGCAGGTGGAGGCTGTGCAGGGTCGATGGGAACTGTGGTTGGTGTCTCAATTCTCACTGGAATTATTCCCCTCGTGATGCAGAGGTTTTATCTTAGTCCCAATTAGATTTTAGGTGCTTCAGATCAGTGGTGACACCTGAAAAGGTAAGAGGTAAGGAATGATGTGTTCACTAGGTGAGAACCAAGCACAGCTTCTGAATCACTCCATTCCCTTTTGGGACAGGTTTTCATGGGAATTTCCCATGCTTGGCACGAGCTTGTTTGAAAACATGAATAAGTGTATCACACTGGACCTCTTGGGAAAAGATGACTGGTGCTGGAAACTAGAAAGGGGAATAAAAAATGCATTGTAGATGTAATTTTTGGTTTTGTCACCTGTCTCTGACCAGTTCACATGGAATGGCTTGGCTTGGAAGGGACCTTAAAGCTTATCCAGTTCCACCATGAGCAGGGAACCTTCCACTAGATGAGGTTGCTCCAAGCCCTGCAAACTTTTACACACACCTGAGAAATGAAACAGTCCATTTAAGGATGGCCTAATGAGGTCTTTTTGCTTTTTTTCCAGCTTGTTATGGAATTGTCCAGGTTCCCACCGGCCCCTGGTTCTGTCGGAAATGTGAATCCCAGGAAAGAGCCGCCCGGGTGGTGAGTACAAAAGTATCCATAGCTTTGAGTCCTGAGACCTCAATCTTCTGCAAATCTCATGGCATTCTTCTCCAAGGGTCTTTTTCTGTTCAGCTCCTCGGGAAGTTTTGGAGAGGAGAAAAGTTGGCATCACCTGAGATCATGTGCTCTCAGAGTGACTGTGCTGACCACAGGATGGATTTGCTTTCGTATCTCATTTACAGAAGAATCATGGCATGGCTTGGGTTGGAAGGGACCTGAAAGACCATCCAGGGCCCTTTGGGATCATCACTAGATGATCATCTCCTTAAGGATCATCCCCTGCAGCCACAGTGTCCTGTAAAAAGTCTTCTGAGTTGTAAAACAGCAGAGAAAAAGGCAGGGAGATGGGTCAGGGTCTGTTTCTGTCTCAGTAGCAGTCTAGCAGCAAAGAACACTTTACAAATGTTCCTAATTAATTCTGGCATTTCCCGGTGAGGCAGGAGAGTGGAAGCAATCAGGCCAGGCCGGGCTGTGTGGCCAAGTTATTTGTGCAGTAAACAAGGCTGGGGGTTTATGGCACATCAGCTACTCTGCCAGAGCTCCCCACGTGAGCCCTTATCAGATTCAGCTACACCAACCAGCTGCTGAGGCCCGGGGTGAGGATCTGTGACCTGCTAGTTGTGCCATGGAGGTTGCTTTTCATCCCCTAAATCATGGAATGGCTTGGGTTGGAGTGGCAGAGATGGCACTCCCTACCCCAGGTTGCTCCAAGCCCCATCCAGCCTGACCTCGAATGCTTCCAAGGATGGGGCAGCCACAGCTCCTCTGGGCAACCAAAACCTGGGATAAATCTGGGATAACTTCTCCCCTTCGCTCCCTGAAAGGTGGGGTTGAATTCAACTTTGGCTTCCCTTAAATACAGAGCGCCTGAGTCAGCAGAACCAACATTTCTGGGTGCACACCTGGGAAGGGCAGGAGGTGCCCTCTGAACCCAGGGATTTGGGTGAGCCAGAGCACACAGCCCACTCCCCCCAGCTGGGCTCTGCCTGCTGCAGCCCAAGGGTTTAAGCTGTTCCACAGATGGGCCAAGGACTTGGCCAGGAGGAGTGGATGGGGGAATGAGGGATCCTCACTGTGCTCCCCACACCGCCTTAATTCCTTCCTCGGTGCAAACACGGCCAGCCTTTCAGACCTTTGCCCATTGTGAGGTGCTGCTTTTATGTGCTCTGCAGTAAAGATCGAGGGTGTCTTGGAGTGGTTTTACATCCTGCAGATGCTTTCATGGCACAGAAAGGAGTCTGGGATTCGTGGGCTTCCTTCAGCCCGAGCTGCCACTCGGGGTCAAACACGACTGCACAAAGGTGCCCCTCACCTGTGCCTGTTGGAACTTTATTTTTTCACGGAACTTTTCACTTGATGCACCTCAAACTGCCTCCAAGGGGTCAGGAGAACAATATCCCTGCAGGGATTGAAGCCACTGGGGGTGAAACCTGTTGGCCAGTTGGTGGTGGGTCCCAGTGCTGCCATTGAGCCCGTGGTGTTCAGCCCTGCACCTCGACCAACTGAGCAGTGATAATCTTCCTCCCCAGGCAGGGCTGGGGGTGGTTTCCTATCTAAATCCCTCACCTTCTTCAGCTCAGCACCAGCAGTCATAGCAACAGACACGCAGATGGGTAAATACTTAAAAAGAACCGGGTTCTTTGATGTAGGAACAGCACGAGCAGAGCGAGGGAAATGAGTCAGGTCGTGTGAGATCCGAGCGTGGCTCTGCTGCTGAAAACAGGAGCTCCTGGACTTGGGGCTGGGAGAGTTGGGGCTGTCCAGCCTGGGGAAGAGAAGGGTGTGTGGAGACCTGGCAGCACCTGCTGGGGTCCAAAGGGACTCTGAACGAATGAAGTATCTGAGCAAGAAAGCCAGAGAGGGGCTTTCCTCAGGAGCTGGAGCCACAGGACAAGGGGGGATGGCTTCAGGCTGAAAGAGGGCAAATCTGGGTGAGATGTACAGAGGAAATTCCTCCCTGGGAGGGTGGGCAGGCCCTGGCACAGGTTGGGCAGAGAAGCTGTGGCTGCCCCAGCCCTGTAAGTGTCCAAGGCCAGGTGGGATGGATATTGGAGCACCCTGAGCTGGTGGAAGGTGTCCCTGCCCAGGGCAGGGGTGGCACTGGATGGGCTGTAAGGTCCCTCTCAACTCAAACCATTCTGTGGTTCTAAACCCCATGAAATCGGGGCTCTGTGGAGGGGATGACTCTCCCCTGTCCTGGGTTTTCCCTGCACCTCCCTGCCTGGTTTTCTGCAGCTCTACGAGGGCACTGTGAGCCTGCAGACACTGCCCTGGGGCAGAGCCACTGCTCTCTGCGCACAAACCACACCGGCAGCAGCAGCAGGATGAGCTGATAATTGTATTTCTTTCGTAATGACTGTGTGGCCAACTCCTTTGAAAAAACAACAGTGTTTTTCTCCACACATCTGCCTTCATAGAAGGCTCTTAGAGCAGTTTACAAGCTCTGACCATAACAAATGCAGTTTCTTGGCTAAATATCGGTAGTTTTGCTTTCAGACTGAGACGTGGAGGCAGGGCTGGGATTGCACTGCTTAACGGGTGCTTTAAACACAGAACTGATCTCGGTACCACTCCTGTTTGTACCTCCTTCACACTCTAATCAAAAGGGAATAGACGGAAAGAGACCTCAGGAGCCCTAACTTGCAGGTAGGGCTTTTCACCCGGTAAATCCCAGCGCTGGAAGCCCCAGGGGATCAGGAGCTTTAACCTCCCCTTTCACAACCTCCTCTAAATGCACCGAGCTCTGCTTTTCCCCCAGGGCTGAACCAAAAGCCCTGGAGGTTTTCCCTGCCCGCACAGGTGGGACAGGGGGCAGAGGTGCCCTAATCCCTGCCCGGGTCCCCGGAGGGTGCCGGGGATGCTGCTGCGCTCCCGGCAAGCCAAGGAAAGCCCATCCACTTTGTAATCCAATGGTCTGGGAAGCCCCTGGAGCCGGGAATGGCCGGAGGGCTCTCGTGGGAGGCTCACGGCGGGGCTTTGGCTGTCATTGCGAGGCAGGGCTATTACGAGTCCTGCGTGGGGCCGATGGAGCTGTTAACCCCTCTTGTTACAATCAGAGCTCTGCTAATCGCGTGGTGGGAGAGCGGCTTTGATGTGAGGGTGGAGGGAGAGCCGAGGGGCCTTTTCAAGTGCAAATTTCTGATTGCAGGGTCTCAGTTAACTCCCTTCTTTCCCCGACTTGGCTCTGCCGGGCTTTCCATAGTCATTGTGGGAGGCTGGACCTAACCAGGAGCAGAGAGAAACATCTGTGGCCACCTCTGCTCCAAACTTGCTGAGTTGCAGGGAAAATGAGATGGATTTTGTCCCCTCATCACTTGTTTAACACTTCCACATCCCTGGGAGTGCCCAAGGCCAGACTGGATGGGGCTTGGAGCACCCTGGGCTAGTGGAAGGTGTCCCTGCCCGTGACAGGGGGTGGCACTGGGTGGGCTTTAAGGTCCCTTCCATCCCAAAGCAGCCCACGATTCTGTGAGCAGTTATTGCTGAGTGTATTGGTGGGTTTTGGCACACGGATCGCCCCCTGTTGCTCTCACTGGAGGCCAAGCAATGACAGCCAAGAGCAGCAGGTCCAACATCTCGCTCTGACACCACACACCTCATTTCAGGACTTTCTGAGGAAGCACATTTTTCACAGAAAAGCAGGTTTTGTTTTGGTTTGGTGTTTTAGCAAATCAGTCGTTTCCATGATTGAAAGGAGAGGTTTAAGCCTCGCAGGTTTTGTTGAAGTCAAAGGAAACACAAAGCACATGGAGATTTCCCCTGAGTGATGCTGTGAGAAGACTGTGGCTGTCCTGGGGCAGCTGAGCTGGGAGGAGCTCTCAGGGCTGGCAGTGTGTTCACCCGAGGGTGAAAATACCCCCCAAAAACTGCCCCCACAGCCTCCCCACCACACCTCAGCCTTGGGGGCTGGGGGTCCTGCCATGGCCCCCCAGCAGAAATGCCACGACAGCCTCACCCACCTGTCATGAGACTGGAAAAATAGCACAAGAGAAAGAGAGAAGTGAGGAAGGACAGAGGCAAAGACAGATAATGGCTTCTTTTTATTTGCCTTCTGCTCTCTGAGTCACAACTTTCAGTTTTACTCCCCGACCGCAGAGTCTAAAACTTGTTCTGAAAAAGCCCCGTGGAGTCAAGATTTGCTTTGGGCCCGTGGCTCTTGGGCTGAGGCTTTAAATCCCTCACTCAGGGCGATGCCGAGCTGTGTCAGGGCATCTTTGTGCACCCAACCCACACTCAGCCCTTCTCCCACTTCCCCTCTTTGAAAGCAGCCTCGTCTTTCACGACCACATCGCAGGTGAATCATCTCTTTTCTGACCCTGCACCCCTTGGAGTTGGACTAACCTCTGGTTTCTGCTTCATTTCAAGAGATGTGAGCTGTGTCCCCACAAAGACGGAGCCCTGAAACGCACTGACAATGGGGGTGAGTAGCTCTGCCCAGGGCTGGCATGTCCTGGCTGTAGAATCAGCTCTGGAGGCTCCAGAGCAATGAAACCCTCTGCCTTTTCCTTTTAAACTTCACTTCCTGAAGCTTCCATGGTGAGAGGTCCCCCTTGGCCAGGGAATCTCCCTAACCTCGGGCTGGTGTTGAAGCACAGCCCTGAAATGTGCAATTTTGGGGCTTTAACCTCACAGGAATCGCTTCACAACCCGCAGTGTGGAAGTTGCTGAGTGGTTTGCAAAGTGACCCCCGAGTTAACAGAGCCTCAGCCCCAGGTCCCCATCCCTGGGCAGGGACCAGGATGCAGGAAAGATGTTTTCCTGTGCAGGATTTACCTGCTCATCGTTGATGCTCCTCAGGCTCAGGTGCTGGGGAGTCCTGGGGACTCTGATTTCAGTGGTCAGAGCTTGTAGCTCTCAATGCTCCTGGCTGTGTAATCAAACCTAATTGTACTCAAAACCTTCTTTTTCAGGAAGGCTTCTGTACCCACCTGCCACTTAGAGAGTGAAATTGGGCAAGGAGGTCTTTGTTCTGATAAGTCCCATGTTTAGAGGGTGCTAAGTCCAGGATATTTTGGGGAAGCATCTTCTGGAGCTGGTTATAAATGCCAAGAGCCTTAATGCAGTAGCACAGTTATCATGTTGGGGCATTGTTTTATAATAATAGAACATCTTCTTCCTAATATATTATAACATGGTGTGGCCCAGGGACTGTTTCAGCCATGTCACTGCACAGTTATACAATCCAAGGACTGACAGTATTGGATGATCCTGGAGTTTGGTTCCCCTTGCCTGGATAAACCCATTCTAATTCTTGCTAAATCCTCCCAGTGCAGAACACACACTGGTTTGGATCAGCCCCCAAACATCCTGAACTTCAAACTGCCTCATTTCTGTCCTGACCATGGAATTTCACCTTCTACATGTGATTTGGTGGATTTAGATTTTAATCTAACGTGCCTTGCTGGAAAGCCTCCTCCTTTCCCCGTTGATAAGATCCCATAAAGGGAGTTTTGTTTCCAGGGCACGTCCAACCTGTCCCTTCAGCATCCTTTACTGCTTGGATGCTTTCCCTGGGCTGGGTTTTGTCTCCAGCTCTGGCCCTCAAGTCCTCAGGGGGTGCTTTTAAGAACAACGAGTGCTGTACTTGTCTTTCCCCAAAGAAATCTGCCTCCTTAGTCAATCTGGAGGTGGTATCTGTCTATCTTTCACCCACAGAGGATTTGATGCCTCACCAAGTTACAACAAGCATGTTTCAAATCTAACATCTCCCTTAGGCTGGCTGCAATCCTCCCCTCCCTTCCTCCTTCCTCTCCCGTGTCTGGCTGGGTTGGAGGCTCTTTTGGGATGCCCTTTGTGACTCTGCTCTCCCTCCTTTGCTTCCCCAGGCTGGGCCCATGTGGTGTGTGCTCTGTACATCCCAGAGGTGCAGTTTGCCAACGTGCTCACCATGGAGCCCATCGTCCTGCAGTACGTGCCCCACGACCGCTTCAACAAGGTGAGACCCTCCCTGGGGGTCCCTCTGACCCCACCAACAGCTGCTGCCCAAGTTATTTCAGTTTCCAGGGGCTCAGATTCCCTTAAAAATACCTGACAAAGTAAATCCCTTCTTGCTCCTCCGTGTCTCTCTTCTCCCAATCCCTGCAACTGGAGGAATGTCTTGACTGAGCAACTTGGGGTTGTGTGTTGGTTCCCCCACGTTTTGATCTGGCTTTTTTGGGGAGAAAAGGGAGATGTTCCGTGTGTTTCACTGAGAAATAACCCAGAGCTGTCACAGGAGGGAGACAACCTGCTCCAGTTCAAGGTGTCCCTGCCCATGGCAGGGTGTGGAGGGAGGTGGTGACCTTTGAGGTCCCAAACCATGATCCCATGGGATGTCTGGCCACAGAGTTATGAGTCCCTGGAGGTTTTGCCTCCTGTCTAACAGCACTTTCCCTGTTTGTTTGGTTTGTTTTTTCCAGACCTGCTACATCTGTGAGGAGCAGGGCAGGGAGAGCAAAGCTGCCTCTGGAGCCTGCATGGCCTGTAATAGGCACGGCTGCCGGCAAGCATTCCATGTCACCTGGTGAGTCCCTCGGGAGGCACCT
Source organism: Xenops minutus (assembly GCA_035221455.1). NCBI lineage: Eukaryota > Metazoa > Chordata > Aves > Passeriformes > Furnariidae > Xenops > Xenops minutus. The sequence continues at coordinate 568,217 of JAWWEE010000075.1, read as the reverse complement.
CTGGAGCCCCCCCAGCTGCTGCTTTGGCTGCTCTGGCTCTGAGGCCACCCCAGCTGGGTGCTGTGAGCACCTGGGGTCATCCCCCTGTGCTGGTTTGGGGGCTGGGGTTTCTCCTCCTGGCTCAGTTGGAGAGGGGAGGTTTCTCCAGGGAGCTTTCCCTGCTGAGAGCAAGGTTGGGGATTTCCCTCAGACCATGTGGAATCCAAGAAGGGAAGAGATGAGTCACAAGGCAGGAATGTTCCTTTTGCAGCAGAGCACATGCAGGACTATCCTGTCATCTACATGATGTGCTTTGAAAGGTTGATATCCTCAAGTACCCCCAGAGCCTGAAAACAACATTCCCTACCAGCAGAACAGGGAGATTCCCAGCTTTGCATGGATTCCTTGCTCCTGAGGTTTCTTTCTTGGAATTATTCCTGATCTCCCAGGCCTCCCTTAAGAAACCCCCAAAAACTGCAACAGAAACTGGTAGGAAACTATTGACAATTTCCAAGATCTTATCATGACTTAAAACAGACCAAACTTTTTCCCCCACTGCTGCCAAGCAGAACAGGGAACTTCCAGACCCTGCCTGGGGATCCTGAATTATTCCCTGCCCTTTGGTGGTGTGGCTGTACAATTTTCTTTCTCCTCCTGCTGATTGCCTGTGTTTCAGTGCACAGATGGCTGGGCTCCTGTGTGAAGAGGAAGTCCTAGAAGTCGACAATGTCAAATATTGTGGCTACTGCAAGTACCACTTCAATAAAATGGTGAGTTTCCTCCTCTCTGCAATGGAATTTCATTTTTTTGTCACATAAAAGGCATTGGCTTCTTCTTAGATTTGGGTCTGTGCTCAGAGCAGTGAGAAATGCCAAGAAAACACAAACAAGGTTGCAGCCAGCTTCCCTTTTCAGCCATTCACTCTGAGTTACTTCCTAATTGAGATTAATTAATGTTTTTGCATTTCTGTAGTGTCTTTAAACCCATTTTCAAAACTGGGGTTTTAATTACTCGAATTCTTCCCATCTATTTTGGCTTCCCTGACCCACTCTGTGTCCCAGGAAAGGAGAGCAGCTGTGATGTTTGCCATGCAGGGATTTGCTGCTCCAGGGAATTAGGAGTAGAGCTCAGGCACCCTGAGCACGAGGGTAACACAGGACAGCCAGAGCTCCTTCCTGAGGACAGAGCCAGCCCAGGACACATGTGGAGTCATTCCCATTTTGAGGGATATTTGGGCCTTTCTTGGGCAAGTGTTGTTGTGCTTGGGCCACTGAGGATTTGGGATCTCTGTGTAATCCCACTGTGGGGTGTCCATGGGATCCCCGTGCCAGCAACCAGGCTGGGTTTGCCCTTGCATGTGAGACACAAACCTTTTACTGTGACTCTGCTGATTCAACCAGTGAAATGTGGCCTGGATAATACTGTTCCCTCTCTCTTCTTCCCCCTGCACCTCCTCTCCTTGCCCACTTCCCTCAGAAGACCTCGAGGCACTCTGGAAGCAGCTCCTTCATTGCAGGGAGGAGGAGTCGCTCCACATCCCCTGCCCAGGAGAAACACGTGTCCCACCACGACAGGCCAAAGAAGGTGAGATCCACAGAGGGTCTGTGAGTGCAGGGGGGCACAGCCATGGGCCAAGGAGGGCAGGAGGGGTTTGAAACACAGCAGCTCAAGAATTAGAGGTCGTTGTCCTCAGATGCCACAGCCTCAAGTTTTAAAGGACAAAATATACTGATTAGTGGTCAGCAGGTGAATTGTAGGCAGGAACAATAAGTAGTAGAATAATAAACTAGAGGGTATTTTGTTAGTCAGATTAACCAGCCACAGGGTTCAAGTCTACCTGTGAAAATAAGTTTATCTTCATTAAACAGTGATTTGGGGGGGCATCACGTGCCAGAGCTGACTGGTACGAGAGTTATTTAACTCTGCTGGTTAAGGTGTGCTCCTGAAAACTGCTCCAGGGTGCCAGGGCATGTTCACAGCACACCAAGGTTCATAATTAACCAACTGACCCACGTGACAAATGCTCATATTTCAAGGGAAAGCAGCAGTGAATGTGTAAGGCAGAACAGCAGCAGGTTCTGACAGGGGCACGGGGTCTGTACCAAGAGAAACAAGGCTTGTGTGTAGCTGTTATTTATAATAATAAAAGCCCTAAAAGGCAGGACATGTGGGGTTTCTGAGGACTCAGGTTCTAAGGCAAGTGGCAGCAGGATAAAGAATCTTTCCTGCTCCTTGGTGGGTACGAATTTTGTAATATGAAGAATCCACCCCACTCTGCTGTCACCCCAATCTGAGGCACTGGGGCAGGATCTGGAGCAGAAATGGGTTATACAGGGATACTCTCAGTGTGGTCAGAGAGTTTTTAAGGCTCTATAGTTTTTTTTTTTGGCAGAAATCATAGAATGGTTTGGGTTGGAAGGGACCTTAAAGCTCATCTCATTCCCCTGCCATGGGCAGGGACACCTTCCAATATCCCAGGTTGCTCCAACCTGGCCTTGGGAACTTGCAGGGCTGGGGCAGCCACAGCTTCTCTGGGCACCCTGTGCCAGGGCCTGCCCACCCTCCCAGGGAGGAATTCCTTCCCATTATCCTATCCATCCCTGCCCTCTGGCACTGGGGAGCCATTCCCTGTGTCCTGTCCCTCTGTCCCTTGTCCCAGGTCCCTCTCTACCCTTCCCTATCCTTTTTGCATCATCACCTGTAGAAATTATGGGCATCTTTTTCCAAGAGCTCTCAGCTTCTGTTCATCATGGTATTTTTAGGCACAGTTTTGTTGGAGTTGATCCTCCTGAGACAGTGCAGCACCTCTTTGATGAGCCTGGTGAATGTTTGAGATGGAAGTAAAAGATCTTGGCTGTTCTGTAGCATAAAAAAACTATGAATTCATTCAATCTGCTGCTCCAGGGACTGTTTCATTTTTCCTGGTGGAAGCCTGTGATGAATGAAATTTGAAGTGGCATCATCTGGCTCATCAGATGTGGTGCTTATGGTTCAACACCAAACTTTCCGTTTCAAAGCAAATTACTTAATATAATTATTAAAGCATGTTACTGAAATGTATTTCCTAATCCTGATCTACAGTGAGTTTTTATGACAGCTACTCCCTGGAAAACTGGTTTTAGATGTAAAAAGGAGACCTCTTCAATCTGAGCAGCCTCTGTGTCTGAAAGGCTCCTGTCCTGAAATAGGAGCTTTTGAAGCAGGGTCACTGTTACCCACCAGCAGTGAACAAGTGCCTTTTTTCTCTAGGAAGAGAGATAGGATCCCTCCATCCGAATTCCTGGCAGATCTCAATGAAATGAATGGGCAGCGTTTATAAATCTCTATAATGGTGTTCTGGAAAAAAAGAAACAGATCAATATGAGGGTTTTTTAATAATTAAAAATGTGTATTTCTGTAATCTGCTATTGATTTCTCCATTTGTTCCTCAAGAGCTTGCAGGAGGCAGTAAATTGGGGGTTTCTCTGTGAGTGGCACTTTGTGCTGGCTCTCCTTCACTAGTTATTACTTTTCTGCATGGCCTTTCCATCATCTTGAGTGCTTTCTAATTTATTGTGCTCATGCTGACAGCAGTGCCATGGCTGGCACGGGTGGTGGGGCTGCAATGAAGACACCAGGGTGGAGATTTCCTGACAGAGACACAATCTCTGTGTGCTCTGCACTTGGAGCTGTGGCACTGCTGGGATTTCTGGCTGGGGGGTGCCCGGTGGGGCTGGGTGAAGGCTGGGCTGGGGCACCTCATCCAGAAACCTGCAGGAGCTTCTTGTATTATCACAGCAGATTTTGTTATCTATTCTTTTAATTATTCTACAAATGTCAATGACATCAGCAGGTTTAGATGTTGGCCCAGCCAAGTGAAAAATGTTTGAACTTCTCTCTGTTTGCTTTTTCCATTTGGGCCCATTCCTGTGTTTAGAAGTGCAAGTCCCTTGGAATGTGTGAGAGCTCTGAACTGCTGGGCTGGGAGTTACTGTGGTGGGAAGGGATCCAAATGGAATTGTTGGGCATGTGAAAGGTCTGTCAGCACTTCTGGCTTGGACAGACAGGGAAGGTCAAGCTTTGCCTCTTGCCAGTCCCTGCAAGGGAGGTGCTGTCACACGTGCTGGGCTGGGGAGCTGCTCCCAGCCCACTGTGGCACTGCCAGTTGCTCTCAGGAGTCCTTCCAAACTCTTAACAATTAAACTCCTTGTTTCCCCAATGGTTTCTCTGCGTAAGATATAAAAAGAGGATCTTTCAGAAGCATCCCAAATTGGTTGGCCCCTGGTTCCAGCTGTAATCTGTAGAGTTTTACCCTTATTAATAATGGCCATAATGCTTATTGTTGTTTTAATTTTAATAGAGTCACAGAATGGTTTGGGTTGGAAGAGACCTTAAAGACCATCTCGTTCCACCCCCTGCCATGGACAGGGACACCTCCCACTAGTCCAGGTTGCTCCAAGCCCCGTCCAACCTGGCCTTGGACACTCCCAGGGATGGGTCTGGAGACCATGACCAGGTTTGCAATACAATTCCCACCCTTGTGCTCTCCCATGTCAGCTCAGCAAGGGGATGTTCCCGTGGGCAGCGAGGCAGAACCCCTGGGCTGGCTGCCTGTGCTTGCCT
>JAWWEE010000075.1:547059-562326 GCA_035221455.1 Xenops minutus | reverse complement strand
TTGGAAGAGACCTTAAAGACCATCTCGTTCCACCCCCTGCCATGGGCAGGGACACCTTCCACTAGCTCAGGTTGCTCCAAGCCCTGTCCAGCCTGGCCTTGGACACTCCCAGGAATGGGGCAGCCACAGCTTCTCTGGGCAACTCCCAAAGCACACAAAGGATGGGCTGTGATTTTGAGGGTGTTTGGGTGAACAAATGTGAGTGGGAAAATAAATCCAGTGAAGGGCAGGAGGTGCTTCAGTAGGACCCTGCTGTGTAAGGCCATGTTGGGAGGGAAATCCCAGCAGATCTCTTGCCTGGAGGTGGGAGTGTAGGTTTGGACTTGCCATGAGCCAGAGTGGTCACAAGCAGAGGATTTCTTGAGCTTTTGGAGTGCTGCAACCTGAGACCCTTTTGGGGGATTGTTTAACAGGTCTCTGTTCTGTGCATTGACTCTGTTCTGTGACTGACCTGTGGGGTGTCTCCTCCTTTTGCCTTTCCAGATCACCCAGGAAGCTGGAGAGTTCATGATCACATTTCCCTATGGATACCATGCTGGCTTCAATCATGGCTTCAACTGCGCCGAGTCCACCAACTTTGCCACCTTGAGATGGATTGACTATGGGAAAATGGCAACCCAAGTAGGTGTCTGTTGGGATGAAGGTTGTTGAAAAGCAAAGTTCATGAAATACAGAGCAATGAGAGAGGGAGACTTAAGGACAGAATGGAAATGCCCTTGAGATGTGCTCTCCTTTGTCCCATGTGGCTGTTGCACTCCTGTGATAGTTCCTGTCATTCTGAGGGTGTAGCAATGACTTTCTCAAGTGCTGGGTGTTACATACACCTTGTGAACAGGTTTGAATTCAGTGTTCTGATGCAGCCAAATGCGTTTCACAGTGAGTAAGGTGACTGATGTAACTGAATACAACTCATTAGGTGCACACTGGAGGGGAAGGAATAAGCTGGAAATACTTCTAAGCTTTAATAAGACTATGGTAATAACATTCTGAAAATACCTGAATTCTTCTAATCTGTGCCCTCACTTCCATTTGGAGAGGAGAGTCAGGCTGAAATGAGTGTGTGTGGTTATTTCTCATCAGGGCAAATTTCTGGTAAGTTTTATTACTTTGGTTTTGCAACAACACACCTAATCCATTCTGCTGTTTGGAGGTCTGGAGAGTAACTGATCAGCAAAACTCATTCAAGGAATCTCAGAATTTTTAAATTGGGCATCAGTTCTACTCAGCCTTTGGGCAAAAGAGAAAGGAATACAGAGGGAGTAGCACTTGAAAATTGCTTCAGATGTTCCTTTGCAGAAAGAGAGACTTGGTTTTCCCTGTGGAATGGCATTTGTAGTATCTCCTTCACTTATTTTTCTTCTATCATCTCAGCTTGAGTCTGTAACTTTTGTAATGCAGCCTGATGCTTTCTTCTGGACATTCAGCATTTGAGATCACTCCTTTTCTGAAATAAGCAGATTTTGTTATTTCATTGGGCCCTCAAAGCTCATCCAGTCCCATCCCTGCCCTGGGCAGGGACACCTCCCACTAGCCCAGGTTGCTCCTAGACCCCTCCAGCCTTCCCTTGGACACTCCCAGGGATGGGCTGTACATCTGAATTTGTTCTGGAATTAAAGGAAGGGTAAGAAAAGCCTTAAACCACAAGAGGCTTCAAATCAGTGTTGAGTGTCTTAAAAATAGCCAAGCAAACTTGGTTTAAAAAGGCAAAGAATGGTTTTTGTGTGCTGTGACCTCGTGTAGCAGGTCTGTCTGTGGCAAACGGTCCTGCTGCTACACCCCAGAAAATGGGGTTTGTCATGAAATCCAGGCAGCCCCTGAACTGCAGCAGTGCCAGCAGGCCCCCCTTGAATATTAACAGCAATTTTGGGTTCAGCCATGTGTTCCCAAACAAGTGACATTTGGGAAGTGCAGCTTTGGATCGAGCCTCGGTGCTCCCATTGTCAAGCAGCGTGGCGTGAAATTGCTGAACAAGCGGAGGGGAGAGCTGGAGCTGGGCTGGGCAGAGCTGGAGCTGGGCTGGGCAGAGCTGGAGCTGGAGCTGGGCAGAGCTGGAGCTGGAGCTGGGCAGAGCTGGAGCTGGAGCTGGGCAGAGCTGGAGCTGGGCCGGGCAGAGCAGGGGGAGCTGTGCCAGGGGGTGCCCAGGGTCTCCCCACTGCACTCAGGGCCACTTGTCTGTCTGAGCTGGCTGGCTGATGGGGCTTAAACCACGTGTTCATTAACGCTGGGATGCCTCAGGGTCGGGCTCCTGGAGAGGTGTGAGTGTTGTTGCACTGTAAGGGCAAAAGGTTGGGTTAAATCTCATTTGAAGTTAAGCAGGGACTGAATGAAGTACCAGTCAAGGGTGGGAACTGGAGCTGCCTGCACGTTTGTGGGCAGAGAAATCCTTCCCTGGGAGGGGTTGAGGCCCTGGAACAGCTTATCCAGAGAGGTCGTGGGTCCCCACTCCTGGAAGTGTCCCAGGCCAGGCTGGAGCAACCTGGGACAGTGGAAGGTGTCCCTGCTAAGAAATAGCAGGGACCTTTTGGACCTCAGCCTATGCTCTGTCACATTGCTTATTGCTGCTAAACCTTCTGCTCACTTGTGTTTTTAAATATATATATAATATTGAAAAAACCTCACATTTACATGTAGAATATCTGTGGTTTGAAGTTGTCTGGTATAGGATTTTCCGTGGAAAATTGAAACTATCATGTTACTATTCAGATCTTGGTAGGTTTCCCCTTAATACATCTGTATTTCCAAGGAAAATGAAATCTCTGAGGCTTTTGGCAGGAACTGTTTGGTAATACTGTAAAATTGCTCCCCAAAATAAGGGAAATCAGAATTGTATTTTTACATTACTTTGTGTCTATGCCTTGACTGACTCTAATTAGACCTTTTAAGCTTAGAGCACATAAAAAATCTATTATGAAATAGCATTTCTATAGTTTGTCAGACATTCAAAATTGCTCTTTTACTCTAATTAGACCTTTTAAGCTTAGAATACATTAAAAAAAAATCTATTATGGAGTAACATTTCCATGGTTTATTTTTGTCAGACAGATTCAAAATTGCTCTTGTACAAAAATCTTCCACCTTTTTTTGTATTTATTTTCTTGTGTTATTTGTAAACACCCCTGACACCTTACTCTTGGCAAGGCACAGGTTCTGTGCAATGAAAAGGAGTTTTTACAGGGTTTCTCCTGCTGAGGTGGAAAGGAGGTGGTTATTTTTTAGGAACTGTCTTGAAGCCTTGTTTTATCAGCTCTTTCCCAAGCTTCTCTTCTGAAGGACTGGCTGGGAGGTTCTTGTCATAATTTTTGCTAATGAGGGAAGAACACTGAGAGTTCTGTCAGCACAATAAATAGCTGGAGGGTTCCAGGATCCCAGTCCTTGGGATGCTGCTGCAGCAGATGGATGACTGTCAGCAGGTACCTGGCCCTTCTGGGTGTCCTGCCCTTGAGAAGGGGATCTGAGGGACTGAGTTTAAATCCAGACTGGAATTAGAAACTCTCCAAGACTTCATTCACAGGAAATGGGACAGGGATGGGGACAGTGGTGACTTCCTCCTGCTCAGTGCTTGGCCTAACCCTGAGCACTGAGCTGGGGGCTTTTGAACACGTTTTTTAAACAGACTAGGTCAGTTTTCAATGCTTCTCAGCCTAATTTACCTGAGCTTAATTACTGCAAGGTGTAAATTCCTGAATGCTGCTTAGTCCCAGCTTTTCCAGCCCAGGGTAACTCTGGGAGGCTGCAATGGGAACTGCTGGTGTCTGGGGTGGAAAACTGGGATGAAACCCCTGGAAGCTGATATTGCAGGGGCAAGAACCTTTTCCTGATGTCCATCCCAACCCCAACACAGCTACAGCCCTGCCCAGGGATCCTGTCCCTGCTCACAAAGCCCAGCTTAGTGCCTGCCCCTCTGCTGTTTCTAATGAGAGAAGCTGTAGACTTGAGGGAACCTCAGAAGGGTGTTCGCTCCAGACTCTGTCATCAGCACTGGACAAAAGTCTTAATTTGATTATCCCTGGCACTGGGATGAGTCTGCCAAAGCAGGAGGGAGCTGGGGCTTCATTGCATTCTCATCTTGCAGTGCTGCTGGGAGCTCTGGGTCTCCTCCTGGGCTCTTTCAGCCACACCAGAGACACACAAGTCAGGACCCCTGGGGGTGATCTTGCCCCTCTGTCCCGCAGGAATGGGGTCTGTGCACACTGGAGGGGGATTCAGGAGCACTCTGACACGTGCAGTCTGTGCCATAAATCAGGAATTCTGGCAGAGGTTGCAAACAGGGAAAAGGGGAAATGTCCATGTCCCCTCTGAGCACTGGGATGGGTTGCTGTTTTATTTGCCCACGATGAAACAAGTCACAGAGCATTTCTATGATATCTTAAGCCAGAATCCTCTTGTTGGGAGGGGATGAGTCTGACTCCCCACTTGCCACTTGCCCGACTCCTGTGCCCCCAGGAATCCTCCTGGAAGCAGGCAGGGAGGAAGTGTGCTCTGCAGCCAGGGATGGGGGGAGTCTGTGGAAAGCTCTGCCTAATTGTTTTGTTTATGAAGCTGGGAAGGGTTTCCAGTGGGTTTCCTAATGAACTGGTTTGTTGTTGAGACTTACGGCGATGCCGGTAATGACGCTGGAAACGGGGGGTCAAGACTCATCCTCCTTCCCACAAGCTTTCACTACCAGCCATTAAACACACCAGCTATGCAGTTTGGGTTTTTCCTTGCTCTGCTCAACGTTTAACTCCTTGTCTTCTGGCAGAAGACCTGCCAGTCACCTTTCAGGCTGAGTGGAAGGAGCGTGAAACCGGAGCCCAAACCAGTTTGTTCGGTCCTATTGGCTGAGTCTGAACTGGATCTCAGTAACACACCTATAATGTGGTAACAAACTGCATTCCTGCTCGAGTGGGTTCTCCTGGGAGGTCCCTCTTTCTCCCCAAAGCTGGCACTCTGTATTTTGCCCTGGAAATTCACGGGGAGAGGCTCAGGAGCATTGCAGTGTGTGTTCTGTAATACACAGCGAGAGGTCTCAGCTGCCTTTGAACAGAACCATCTCTCCTTCCCAGGATCTTGCTTTTAGGCTTCATTGTTATGAAAAGCAGATAGAAAAGCTTCAAGCAAAGATTTTGCTCTGGCATTTAATAGCTGAAAGAACTTCAACTCTGAGCCTGTTGGGGTTCTTTATATTCAAATTTCCATTAAGGCAAAAAAGACTCAGCCAAGTCTTATCAACTGATTTCATCTGAATAGGAAGGGTTTTTATCCAGAAGAACCAGAGGTGCCACTTTAAATATATAATTTTGGAGACTATTTCTACAGAAGGAAAAGGCTTATTTTACATTAACTTTTTATATGTTATGGAAGTGCTGAGGTTCAGTTTAGTGTTAATAGCTGGGAATTGAGGGAAATATCCTCACAAAACTAATGCTGCAGATTGAGATTGAATTAGTGCATTTCCCCACATATCATTTGATTTTATTACTTCAAGGAGCCAGTAGTTTTATGTGACTGTTATTTTATGTAATTTTTTCTGTTTTATTTGTGTCTTTGTGTTAAAAAATACTGCAAATAAGATAATGGTTGTGCATTCAACAGCCACAAATTTCCCACTATCAGTCTTGGAGTTAGAACTGATGGGACAGGTCTCCTGGTGTGGTCACATATTTTACCACAGGCTCCAAATTCGAGTAGCAGGTAATAAAATAATAAGGAGGGGAAGAACGTTGGTTTTCTGGGTTGGAAAAGGGCTTAATTGTGCATTTCCTCACAGTATTTTTCCATGTGCTTGGATTGCAAGTTGCCTTTGCATGTGCTTATGGTTAACAAAGGCATTAACTCTTGGAACAGGATGGGGGAGGCTCAGAAAAGCCTTCAGAAGGTGGGACAAGTGAAGCTCCTGCAGGTTTCGTGAATGTGGAAACCCTTGTCTCATTGCTCTTGTAGTTCCCCTGTAACTGAAGGCCAAGAGTTGACTCTAAAACTGGTTGATTTTTGGTTTGTTTTTTTTTTCCACTCCCATTTTCAGAACTTGAAGCTGGTCCTTGGGGATGCCAGCATATTATTTGCTTTTTCTATAAAGCTTTACTATAGTGGGATATAAAAATGTTAGAATTTGAGGGAATATGGAAAGATTTGTTCTGCAGAACTTGGGATAGGGATAGACAGAGATGGGGGGTTAGTATGTGTTAGGAAATACAGGTGTTTGTGACCACAGTTAAATAATTTGAAAGAAATATAAGTCTGTGTATATGGAAGGGGGAAGGCAATATGTGGAATTGGATCTCATTGCCAGAAACCACAGCCTTGCCATTTTTGTCCTGCTCCAGTGGAATGGGGCAGGTAATTCATTGCAAAGGCAATTTCTTGCCCTTCTCTGCCCACATCTCCTCCTCTCCCAGCCCTCCCTTTTCCAGCTGTCTTGGAAGCTGCACTGAGCAGGATTTCACTGCTGTCCAAGGGGAGGGTCTGGGCAAAGCTGCCCGTGGTGGGGACGTGGATGAGACACAACTGCAGCAGCTGAGGAAATAAAACTGCATGGTCCAGGAGGAGCCCCAGAGGAAAGAGGCTTTGTAAATTATTCCTGCCTGCTAGCGTGAAAGCAGCAGAATGAAATTAAAATTGCAATGTAAACATCCATCACGGCAGATTTGGGTAAAGAAAGGAGCTTGGCTGCTGCAGAGGCTGCTGGGGGTGGGGGTGGCAGCCCACGAGTCGCTGTGATGGGGCTCTCCCTGATCCTTGGGAACACTTCTGGGGGCTCCAGAGCTGCTGCTGCTTGGAAGCTGCTCTGCAGACCTTGGGGCCCACGTGCCTCAGGGTCTGCTGGGCTGCACTGGAAGCCACGATGTGTATGAACCTCTTGGCTCGGGGTCAGCATCACAGGGTGGCCTGTTCCCCTTTCAAGCCATTTTCCATGCTCTGTGGAGGCTGGGGAGGTCAATCCCCAGAGCTCATTGCTGATGTGTGCTGGGCAGTTCCTCTTTGTGGCCCTGCACAGGTGCTTTTCTAATGTCTTAAGGAAAAATGATTGGAAATCTGCTCCATGCAAATCCCTTAAGGTGGGGGTGCTGGAGGGAACTCCTGCCCGGGCTGGAGTTGGAAGCCTGGGTGCCCTCTGTGTCCCTGCCCTGCTTTGGCCAGATGGCATTGCCAGCCTTTCTGCCCTGCCCTGGTTTTCATCCACTGAACGGGGTTTGCCTGGAAGTGCCTGCCCAGAGATGCTCCTTCCCACTGCTCCCAGTCAGAGGGCCTTGCAAAGGGAAAACCAGGAGCTGGGGGAAGTGGGAGACTGAGGAGCTGTACTGAAAGACTCTTTTCTCTTTCTCTCTCAGTGGCTTCTTAACTGTGGTCATAAATCTTTTAACAATGGTGGTGAAAAGCAAAGGCAAGAAGGGAGAAGCAGGTTTAATTGTGGGCATTTCTGCCAAGAGAATGGAGAGAATAGTTTTGAAAAGGTGTAGAGGAGGGGAGAAACCCCCCAACCAGTCCTGCAAAGTGGCTCTAATTACCTCAGCCTCAAAGCTGAGATGTGATTTAGTGCCCAGAGGTGAGAGCATTGAGGGGTCCCTGTGCCCTTTTCCATCCTCTGCCTTCTTTTGGTTAAGTTTATAAAGACTAAATGCTCATTCAACCTGAGATTGGTGTCCAGGGGGAGAATCTCCTGTGCTGCATCACAGCAAATGGATGTATCCAAGGAAAACCACCTGAGAGTAGTCTTTGTGCAGGCTTGTGCAATGGCAAGGGTGCAGTTCCAGGGTAGTCTTAATGAGCACAGGGCAGCTGAAACGAATAATGCACATTTTCTCCCACTGCACTCATGGTGTGGGTGCAGGTTGTTCTTATTGTTGTAGCTTTTTCATTTCTTAACTCTTGCACAGGACTGATGTGCCATGTCACGATGTATCATTAGGTAGTTTAACTGCCCTGTTCTCTAGGTTAGTCTTTTGTTCCTTTAAGACTTTTTTTTTCAGTTTTGGAGTGATATCAGTAATATCTTCCCAGCCTGAAAAACTCTGCCAGAGACAGGCTAATGGAGGGAACATGGGCTTGAGGTCAGACTGACCTGCTCTGGATCAAACAAAGCAATTGCTGTCCAGGGACTGCAGAGCACTGGGTGTCAGCCACAGCAAGGTTGTTGGTGTGCTTAGAGGGAGACCCAAATGCTTGGACAAAGAATCCTCAACTCCCCTTGGAGAGCGGGGCAGCTTTGCTGCCTCCGGTTTGCCAAGAGCACGTGGAGTCAGGGCTTTCCATGGAGCCGAAACACTGCCATTTCCATCACTCCCAGCCCTGCCCCCCAGGATCCCTGGGGAGGGGGAGCAGCCCGTGGGGTGACGGGGGCTCTCTGGGGTTCTCTTGCAGTGCACGTGCCGCAAGGACATGGTGAAGATCTCCATGGACGTGTTCGTGAGGGTCCTGCAGCCCGAGCGCTACGAGCTGTGGAAGCAGGGCAAGGACACGGCCGTGCTGGACCACATGAAACCCACGGCACTCACCAGCCCCGAGCTCGACGCCTGGAACGAGACAAAGAACGAGCTGAAGGCCAAGCTGCTCCGCAGGTAAAGGGGAAACTCGCTGTGGCCAAGCACTTTGATGGGGATTGCTGAGGTTTAAATGCTGGAATTCTTAGTCTGAGATAGTTCAAACCCTTTTCCACCTTTGTTCTTTTTATACAGTTCCTCTTGTAATTTGTCTTGGTTAATGTTCTCATTGTTCTCTTCCCTTTAAATGTTACAAAAGCACATATTTTCCAAAGTAGGACACTGGGTGTCCCACACACCTCCTCATCTCATCCTGGAAGACAAAAAATCTATAATAAACATTTAGAGCTTCACTTATCAGAAAGCAGGAGGGGGGAAAAAGCTCCATCAGTTGCAAAAGGGATTTTATGCATGCCTTTCTGTGCTGCCTTTGATCTCTGTATTAATTTGCTCCAAGTCTGTGATTCTTGTGTGTTAACAGCATGCTTGAGTTGAAAATTTGGCATGCTAACCTTTTCCTGTTGGAATCTTGCTTTATAGGATAGGAGAGGAGGAAGAGGACAACAAACAGCGGTATGTGACTTCCCTCATCAACTTCAATCACTTCATTCTTTCTCCTGTCAAGTTTCTTAAAATAGTAACTCTGCAAGTGTTTGCCTTTTCTAGTGAGGTTTTTCGTGTCACCTTCTTTGAAACCTCACGGGAAATCTTTGGGCTTCGAGTTTTCTCAAGGCTTTTTCTTGGTTTGGTGTAGTTTCCTGGGATCTCTGGTGTCATTTGAGACCCTCAACTGTCTCGTGCCTGCTCTGGTTTTCATTGTTGAGTTAATCTACTGAACTGGCATGGATGTGGGAACTGGTTGTGGACAAAGGTAACTAGTCACCAAAGGAGATAAAAATGCTGCTGCTGCTGACTCAGAGTGGAATTGAACTGGAGTGGTTTGGGCATGGGCTGTTGGTGGGAGAACTCCTCTTCCTCCTCAAGCTTGCCTGGGGCATGAGATCCTGAATTGTCATGTACTCAGAGGCAACATTTTTGCCCTTCCATATGCCCCCATATCTGCCTTTGGTACTTCTTTCTCATTCCTGCTCCCCAGAGCACTTGCAGTGCAGCACAGGGTTCCCTTCTGTCTGCTCTCAGCTGGGAATTTGTTGAATTTCTGGTTGGGAGCGTTGGCAGGCTCTGGAAAAGGTGTTGTTTCATCAAGTTGTGATATTCTGCTGGTAATTTCAGCTCCAGGATCACTGCTTGGGAGTCCAGGAAAAAAGTGTTAAAGAGACTCTGAGTTCCTGGGGCCATCTTTGACAGGGACTGTAACAGTCTAAAATCCTAATCACAGGACCACAGCTGCTGTGCTTAGGCATCTTCTCAAAGAAAGAGACACTTCTAGTAGTATGGCATCTTTCTCTGTCACTGTGCTTGTCTTCCAGGAGTTTCAGTCCCCCATGAGCTCTGGACTGGGGGTCCTGTGTCTCATGGTTCCTACATGAAAGGTTTTGTCTGTTATTATTTCACAATTACTCAAGTGGGAAAATGTGTTCCTCACTAAATCCATGCTCCGAAAGACACAACAGATACAAATTTGGCAGATGAGTGAGCTCTGCAATGTTGCTCTGCTCCAGAGTATTCCTAAATGTTTCCAGCTATTCCTCCTGTAGTGAGCTTCAGGAAAAGCAGTCTTGTCTCAGAGTCAGAAGTTGCCTTTGTGCTCTCTGGGCAGTGACTGAACTCCAGCAGGTCCCTGGAGCTTTGTCTTCCTCCTCTGGAATTTGGGAATCTCTTTGCTGCCTGTGACTGTCAAGGGTTACTTCTATATACAGAAATGTTTGCCCAGTGTAAGGTTCTGTATGAACAGCAGGGATTATTTTCCCTCAGCAGAGAAGCCTCTCTCCACCCCAGCCTATTGCAAAGGATCCAGGTACATTTTTTCCTTATCCCTTCAGTGTTCCCTGGATTATTTCAGTATTATCCTGAAGCAGTTTAGAAGCTGTTCAATACTCCTTAGCAGTACTTCCTCTCCTGTGCTTATGTCTTTCCAAGACATGGTTTTACTTGAAGCCTGTCTTTTCTCAGCAGGGTGGAGGGATGGGATTCACCTCTGCCCAAACCTCTTCACAGTTGTAGCTACTTAATTTAAGGCACTTTGTGGTCTGTTCTTCAAAGAGTACAAACACTGCTTTTTTGTCAGCTCTCCTGGAAAATGGAGCTTTTAAACTCTGCAGAGATGTGTTATTTCTTCTCTCAGGTCAGTCAGGCTTAGTTACCTCGAAAAACTCCACTTTGTTTGCTTTCTGGCTTCAGCAAGATGCTGTTTTAGTCCAGTCCACAAGAGCCATTTCTGGTGTGGCAATCGTGGCAGACCCAGAACACCCTCACTTGTGGCAGTGTTCAGCCTTCAGCCTGGACTTCTGCAATCAGTGTCTGTAAAGCTGAGCTTTCTGCCTCTTCCCCACAACTCCAGAGTGAGGGGAGCACTGCAAAAAGAGATTTTTTTTTTTTTATCTCCTGGGAGTGTTTGAATCTCCTGTGAGAATAAAACTTTGTGCTGTAGTTTTTAGGTGGCATTTCCACACCACAGGAATAAAACACACTGTCCTAAAACCAGCTTGTAACACTACTCTGGTTTCTTCAGCCACAGAAAGTTCCAGCTGCAATGACAGTCTTCCAGCTTTGCTTTGCCTTCTCCTCCCACCTGAGTTGTTCCCCCCAGGGAAGGTGCTGTGTGCTTGGGATGTGGGTGAAGAGCAGAGCTGACCCTTTTGGGTTCAGCCCTGTGTTCCTGCTAATGACTGTCTTGCAGGTGTGAAGGCAACACCTCTGCTTAGAGAGCCACCATCTGCTCCGAGTCTGGCAATTAGAACTCTGTGCATATGGATCAACTTGCTTTTCTATTCATCTTCCACCTCAGGTTGAATTTTTCTCTCCCTTCTTTGTCATTTACCTGATTAAGGGCCCTTAACTCTGTTGTGCTGCAGATCTAATTAGCAGCTGAGTTTCTGGGCCCTGAGGATGGGGAGCTGCATTTCAGCTTTGCTCCATTCTGAGCCTGGTGAATGCAGTGGTTGTGTTTTACTGTTCAGCACACGGTGCTGGACGTGAGGCCATGTGGAAAATGCTGCTTTCAACCAACCCAAAACTCTCTACACGCTAAAAATGGGGTAAAAATGGCAAGTTTCTGAAGCAGTCTCTTTTGAAAAGAGAGCATGTTAGCCTTAAACCCAAATTCCAGGAGCTGCTTGATAGATTTTGTAAAAACCTTGTCCTGGGAGCGGCTGGGATGGAGCTGCTGGATTTGTGTCTCCAGCAGTGCTGAGGAGGCTCTGCTGCTTTGGCTGGTGCTGCCACAGTGCCAAGGCTTTGGTGTCCCCCTGTGGGGTGGGTGAGAGGTGGGGAGGGGACCCAGCTGGGACAGCTGGCCCGGAGTGGCCACGGGCAGAGTCTGTCCCATAAAATGTTATGGGCAGCAATAAAGGCTGGGGAGAGGAGGAAGGAGGGGTTTGGCTGGTGAGGTTGGGACTGGCAGGGCACTCACTGCTCTGCCTGGGGACATGGTGAGTGGCTCTCCTGGCCTTGTTTCTTTCCTCTTTCCTTCCCCTATTAAACAACATTTGTGTTAAATTGTAGGTTTTCTGGCTCTTGTTCTTTCTGCTTTCCCTCCCTGGCCCTCCTGGGCAGAGGGGAGGCAGTGGCTGGGTGGGTGTTTGGCTTCCTGCTGTTCCCAGCCAGAAAATACTGCCCTGACTTCTGAATTGACATTTTTCTTTGCATTGTGGCTGCTGGAATTTCTTTGCTCTAGTGGCATTGACTTTAAAAAGAATGAACAGTGTTCCTTTTGGCTCATTAGTATTAGTCTGATCATATTAATACACATTTTTTTAGTTAGATTTCTTCAAGGCCTTGGACCACTGAAAAATCATAATCTGCCTCCTGGTTCTGCTCTGAGCATCCATTACAGTGTGTTTGCAGGAACTGGCAGTGCTGGGTAATGTCTCAGAGCTGGAAGATGATGCTTTGCAGACTTCCAGCAGTTTGCCAAAGGCAGGCATGGACAGAATGAAAAGAAATAATGGAAGGGAGGCACAGGATGAAAGAGAGATTTAAACAAGTTTTCATCTGTATCTTGAAATACAAGCAAAATAGATTTGAACCATAATTAAAATCACTTTAACTGCAGCTTGTGAGCTTACATTAGTAATGGTGGGAAAAAGCTCTTCAGGAAACCCAGGCAATTAATGGCTGCTGTGAATGGATCTTAAATGTTGTGTTATGCAAGGTTCATCTGTTCCCTTTCAGATATCCCCTTTGCCCTGGAGCTATTTTAGCTACCTTGTGTTTTTCTCCAAAGAAGATCCTTTTGTTTTGTATTCAGCTTTTTAAGTCACTGATGGTTTTCTATATTGAAGGCTGTGCTTTTATGTCAAATCACACTTTTGTACTTGCAGGTCTCACAGAAAAAGGAGTCAACCCAGAAGACACAAAACAGAGGATCAGAAGTCTCTTGGAGATGTCATGGCTATTGAAACTGCCTTGGAAGATGTGAAAGTAAAAGAGGAGCTGAAAAGAGGGCCAGATGTGGAGGAAGAGGAGAGAAGCAAAGGCCTTGAGGGAGAAGGTGAGTGCCCTGCTCACTGATGGTGGGGAAGAGCTGGGGCAAGTTCTCTCCCTAAAACACCTTTGGGAATAACTTGTGCTGCTGTTTATTTCTGTTGAAATATCAGCAGAGCTTTCTCCAATATTAAATCCATGCTCACTGAAACACACCATCATTCACAGCAGCAATTGATTTTTCCCTCTCCTTAAGGATTCAGTCCCAAAAGCTTTCTTGACAGGGCTTGAAAATTCTGCCCAAACTATTACAGGATTGTAAAAATAGATGTTATGGGAGGAATATTTTAAAATATATCATAGGGAAACAAAATATATTTTTGTGTCCCTCATATGGAAAGGATTGATTTGTGCACTGCCTTGGCAATTCATCTTTGCTCTTTCCCTGCCTTTGTTCCCATTTCTCACAGCCTTAGGTTGGGTGGGATCCACAGCTGCTTCCATGAGTCCCACTTGGGTTTCCTCAAGTCCAGCTGGAGCAGGGAAGATTTCCAGCTTCCTTTGCATGGCTGAAATCAAACTCAGTCCATTACAACTCCCAGTCCTTTGGGATTTCTTCTGCACATGGTTATTCCCTGGGCCTGAACTCCCCCATTGTGCAGGAATCTCTTTTTGTGACACCTTTTTCTTGGCTCTGTAGGAAAGGTTGCAATTTTTGCTGGGAAAAAGCTGCTTTTCCCGCCCTAAGGTGTGTGGTGAAGGGGTTGCTGTGTCTGATACACTCCCTCTTTGAGGTTTCTCCACCACTGCATAGGGGGAATTAATTTTCATCTGTTGTATATACCCATTATTTGTTTAGCATTTGGAGAAACTGATGCTGCAAACTGCTCAGGGAACTTTGATAATGATCTTAAAGGAAATCTATGGAAACTCTGGGGAGAGAATTGAGGGCTTTGCTGAGTTCCAGAGTCTCTTAACTAGACAGTGTATTTTCTCTTTTCAGGGGAAATCAGGAGCTGGGAATCACTGTTGCACAGAGCAGTAGCACAGTGCAGACAGTTAATTCCTGTTGCCCTCAGCAGTGTGTTAAATTGTCTGCTCTCAGCTCTTGTACAAGTTTAACACTTGATGCTTGGAATAAATGGCCCGAAAACGCTGATTTTTCTTTGGAGACAAGAGATAAGTGACAGGGACAGATCTGAGATCATTAGAATGGCCAAGGAACAATAAAAACTCTGTTCTGGCTGAATAGGTTCCAAATCATACATTTCCTCTACATCTTAAGAGCTCTTTAACTCACAGCTCAGGAGGGAAAGGCTGATTTTCAGCCCCATTGCAGCAAATGCCACTGGAGCAGGCTCTTGCTTGGTGTGGCTGTTAGCAAATACACAGCTTTCTTACTGCAATATAGCAATTAAATCCCAATGACTTCTCTAATTCTCCACATCCTGCTGTCTGCATTGCCTCTCACAAGTGTCCCAGGGTTTCATCTTGGGAAAGAAAAGAGCATCTGCTTGGATGGCCCTGCTCATGGCAATTCAGCTCCCCCCCTGCCTGCCTCACTTCCTTTCTTTATTCCTCTTTCTTTTGGCTTGATTTTCTATTTACGCTGGTAGAGATGACCTTGAGAAGGAGGAAGGATGAGATTTCAAAGTAATCATAGTTTCAAAGTACAGCTTGTGCTTCGTGGGGGTTATTTGGACAAGCTGAGTGTTTATAAGTTGAGGTTTTCAGGATTTCTGACCCAGATCCTTTAATGGTGTTTTCTGTTGGTTTTTATGACTCAGCTTTATATTCATAATTTATTATGTTGCTATTAATAGGTTTAGAATTCTTAGCAGGTTGTCTTGGGACATTCAAAAGGAGAGTCTTTAGTCTTTGCTCTTCTCTGGGGGTGCTGAACAGCAGAAATATCTCCTGTGAGCCAGCAGGTGTTGCCTGTGGTGCAGTGCCTGGTCAGAGTTCTGCACACCGGGCTACAAACCTTCTCCCTGGTGCTGAAATCCACTTTTGATTGTCTTTGCCCACCCCGGGGGATGTTGCTGTAATGGGGGAACTCCAGACTCTTGTAGCATCTTTCTATCATCTCATTGCACAAAGCTGCAGTGTCAGGTCCTATGGAAGTGGTTTGGTTTCCCCACCAAACCCCTCAAAGATATCCCAGGATCTCTGAGGCTGGCAAAGCTCTCCCAGCCCCCAGAGCCCACCCTGTGCCCAATGCCCACCTTGTCCCCAGCCCAGAGCTCTGAGTGCCACGGCCAGT
>JAWWEE010000075.1:520608-546959 GCA_035221455.1 Xenops minutus | reverse complement strand
CCTCTCCTCCTGTCCCTGGTCCCTGGGAGCAGAGCCCAACCCTCCCTGTCCCCTCTCCTGGCAGGGAGTTGCAGAGCCAGAAGGTCCCCCCTGAGCCTCCTTTTCTCCAGCTGAGCCCCCCAGCTCTCTCAGCTGCTCCTCAGCTCCACCCAGCCCTGTACAGTGTGTCAGGGTACCCCTGGACACACAGCTCTGCTCTCCATGACACCACATTGTCACACGTGTTTTCCACATGTCCCAACCCGCTCAGACATGGCTCTGTTAACCTACTCTAGATTTGTGCCTACAGATCCCTTTCCTTCCTAGAAATATTTGGGATAGGCCACAGGCACTTGGGATTTTACCTCCCTTTCTCCTGCCTTCTGATTCTATGGATTCACTTGCAAACTCATTTGTTCATCTTAATGCAAAGACTTCTAAGCTCAGTTCCACGTGCCAGCTGCTGTCAAATTACTCTTTAGAAGTCAATAAAGCTGGTGAATGGCATTTGTGGTGTTGTTGGGGAGAGAATTCTCAGAGTGTATAGAGAGTAAATATGATCTGGTTTTGTGCAACTGGGGAGAAATCCAATTTGCCTTTCATTCAGTGTATTTGTTTCTCTAAGGAAATTCAATATTCCTTTCTCTGTGATAGAACAAACCAGTTTATCTCAAGGACTGCCTACACAAGTACAACCATAATTATTTGGCCTGGACTTGTTCCCATGTTTAGAAGTTAGTGTAAATAAAGTCATCAGACCAGACTTCTGGGAAAAGCTGAGGTATTCCCTGGAAGGTTTCAGCAGGGATTTTGGCCCTTTATCTTATTGTGGGATTGTCCCCCCTTCCTTCTGCAGACACCCCATTTTTGTGTGGTGCTTTGTCTGATTTTCCATTTGCTGGGTTTGACTGGCCAGGCTTGGGGGGGTAATGGAGGAGTCTGGATAGACTGGGACTGCTTACTGGGGGTGAACAGCCTGTCTCTGGTTGTCATCAGCCTTCCCCCCATCCTGCTATGGGAAATGACCTTTGGCAGCAGAGTCACCCAGTCACAGCATGTGGAGGAGAAAACCAACCTCCTGTGAAATAAGTGGAGCCCTGGCACCTGCCTTGAGCATCTCTGAGGTGCCTTCTTGGGGGAACTGGCAGCTGCACCCATGAAGGGAGGGGGGGAAAAACAGATTTCTCACAGAGAAAAATAGAGATTTGAAAAAGGAAGACCTAAAGATAAAAGAAACATTAAAGATGGATTTTCTTTTGTTACTGGTCCATCCTGCACCCCAGTGGATGGTTTTGTGCCCCCAGCCTGGGAGACTGCTGATACCAAACCCTTGACATGCAGAGTCAGGGCTAATGTAATAAATGACGTGGGGTTTGGCACACTGTCCAGTTTCTTAGGGATTTTGATTATTTCCCTCCAGGAAACATTCATTTTGGCAGCCTTTCTGCTCCAGTCAAGAATTTAACAGTCCATAGAAATGACACAAGTCTTTTCTTTGTAATGTGGGCCTCTCTAGGTCAGTGCTGAGGCAGAGCTGAATGGCTGCAGCTTTCAGGGGGCCAGTTTGAAAGGAATAATGCCAGGATGGAGCATGTTGGAGCAATAATGCCATGGTGGGACAGGCTAGCCCAGCACTGGAGCTCTTTGTTAAGGCAGACAAATATCAGATATTAACTCTCCCAGGAGTTCACTGTTGCCTGTTCTCTCAAAACAGGGGAGTGCAAGGTAAAGGCCCGTCCTCCGAAGGTGAAGGGCGAGAGGAAGAAGAAGCACCTTTTCCATCAACACCAGCACCACCTCCAAGCCCCCCAGCCCCCCATGCAGCCCCCAGTGGCACCCCCAGCCCCCCAGCAGCAGCTGGCAGGGGCTGAGGTGGTTCCAGCACGGCCCCCAGTGCCCCCAGCACCAGAGAAGAACCTGCCCCAAGGTCCCCTGAACATCGTCCAGCCCTCGGAGGCGCCGCTGGAGGAGGACGACTTCAAGCCGCGGCCCATCATCCCCATGCTCTACGTGGTGCCCAGGAGCAAGAAGGTGGTGTTTGACAAGGAGCACATGTCCTGCCAGCAGGCCTTCGAGCAGTTTGCCACCCAGAAGAGCCTGGGCTGGAGGGAGCAGGCGCTGCCCGGGGACGTCCCTGGCAAGGAGCAGGAGAGTGTGGAGCTGCCAAGTGCAGAGGTCACTGCAGAGGTCAGTCATTTACACTCCCCCTGGCCAAGCACTGTAAGATTTGCTGCTTTGAAGCAATAACTTGTAATGAGAGGAGTCCACAGTTGTCCCATTTGAAAGTGTCCAAGGCCAGGTTGGAGCAACCTGGGCTAGTGGAAGGTGTTCCTGCCCATGGCAGGGGGTGGCACTGGGTGGGCTTGGAGGTCCTTCCAGCCCAACCCATGATACAGACTTTTCATGGAGCTCCCAGCTGTCTGGGTGATTGACCAGATTTTTCACAAGGAAATGGAATTGGCAACTTGCAGATGTTCTGATTGGAAGAAAATTCTGTAGTTTACCAAGGTTCTTAAGAGTTAGCATTGGCTTCTATCTGCTACAGGAATTGGCCCAAAAGGCTTCAGTGTCTCAGCCAAGAGGCAGTGAAAGTTTGCTGTGTTAATTTAAAAACTCTTTCTGCTGAGAGTTCTGCCTCTCTTGTCCTGTTTCCTCCTTTGGGGTGCTCATCCAGCTTGTTCTGCTTCATTCCAGACTGCTTCTGCTTTCTCCAAGATGAAGATGGAGATCAAAAAGAGTCGCCGTCACCCCCTGGGCAAACCCCCGACCCGCTCACCGCTGTCCGTGGTCAAACAGGAGACCTCGAGTGATGAGGGTGAGTGAGAACCAGCAGGAGTGCTTTGCCCTGGGATTCCTGAAATTCCCGAAGCCACTCACAATACTGGGTGCCCTGAAACTTTGTGTGTGACACTCCACCAGTAGAAAAGGCAGCGTGTTCCCATTTGGATAACCCAGCTGGAACAAAACTCCTCCGTGGGAGGTGTTCCCTTCTCACCTCC
The DNA here is from genome assembly GCA_035221455.1 of Xenops minutus. NCBI lineage: Eukaryota > Metazoa > Chordata > Aves > Passeriformes > Furnariidae > Xenops > Xenops minutus. The sequence continues at coordinate 543,981 of JAWWEE010000075.1, read as the reverse complement.
CACCCTCTTCTTCTCTCAAGAAAAATATTTTGCTGGCTGCAGAATGAGGCAGCATTTTGGGCAAAGGGAAAAGAGAGTTCACAGAAAATGACATGTTGAAGGAAAAGCTTGGTGTTGAATATTGCAGTGGAATGAGATCTGTTCCCCTTGGGGGGCAGTGCAGGTTCGGGCTGCTCTTATGTGAGTGGGGAAAGTTAATTCTAACCTTTAAATGGCTTTTAATTCCTGCCAGTGTTGGGGCCCAGCTTTTTTTGGCAGATGCAGAAATGAGAATGAAAAGTCTGTCAGTGCTTAACTGCACATCACTGATTCTTCTTTTCCCAAATTCCAGTCCCTGTGAATGCCCCAACAGTCTGGACCAAGGGGAAGAAAGGGACTCTTACCTCTCCCTCTGTGTTGGGGGGAATTTCCCACTCTTGGGTCTTCCCCACCTTGTAGATCACTCAGAATACAGAGAAGGCCACAGTAAATTCTGCCTGCTGGGGCAGGGACCTGGGTGTAGCTTGCCAGTCTGTGCTTACAGCTCCTCCTTCCAGAGGACACATATCCACTGGTTTTAGAGGAGCCTCCTGCAGGAAGGGGCTATCCTGAACACAGAGCTGCCTCTCCTCACCAGGGAGGAGCCACTGGATGTCTTGGTGTGTGTAAGGGGCAGTGAAGAGCTGGAGGCAGTGGGGGCTCCTTCTCAACAACATCCCTCCCTTTTTCTGTCACTCTGGATTAGGGTGCTGCTTTCACTGATTTCACTGGTATCATAAATCCTTGCCTGTCACCTGATGTACCTCAACTGAAATTTAGAGAAACATGAGGATTTTGGCTCATGTCTTAAAAGTAAAAATGTAACAAGAAAAGACACTTTTAGGGAAGTAACCCTCGTTTGAAATATGGCAGAGCCACACAGGCAGCATTCATCACCTCAAAAAAGGAGTGATTAGTTAAACAATCAAATTTCCACATTGTCTGGCAATTACATATTAGATTAGTTGAAGGGAATATTTAAAATCTGAGATGTGAAAGCCATTAATGTTTTACTTCAAGTTCCTTTTATCCTTTCAGGTAACTTGAGAGTCAGAAAATCTTCAAAGGGGGAGGTAGAACTGGGGAGGAGACTGAAGACTTGTAGAGCAGAACATTAACTGCTTATTTCCAGTAATTAACAGTGAAGCAGTGAACAATTTGGTTTAATGTGCTGAGCTCTGGGGATAATGTTCTACCAAGATGTTTTTGAGCCCCCTGTTCTCCTGGAAACTTTGCAGATTGTGATGCAGGGAGGGATTTACACTTGGTCTTGAGTGGAAAATTTCTTTAACACTAACAGTGACTCAAAGTTCCTTCATAAGGAAGGGTAAGAAACTTGGCCCCCCAAACTGCCACAAATGGATTCTGCAGTGCTTTAATCTTGAAATGCCAAGGGCCTTTTAAAAGTTTATAAAAGCAAAGAATGAGCAGACTAATTAGCAGGAGCAGGATGTGGCAGAACTCTGGCAGAGGGAGGGATGGTGGGAGGTTCAGTTGTGTGTCCTCCATAGAATGGCTGTAAAAGGTCACTTGGAGCCAGGACATCTCATGGCCAGGGTTTGTGTTGGCAGAACAGGCTCGGGATACACCTTGGGAATGCACTGGGTGGTGGGAACTGGGAATGTCCTGGCCAAACCTGCACCAAGTGCATCCACATCTGCCAGAGAATGCAGCTCCCCGTTGGAGAGAGTGAAGGGGGATCTCCTCCACTGACATCGTGTGTTTTCTGCTTATTGAAGGTCAGATTAAAGCTTCATTAGGATGCAGGAGGTTTCCACAGCTACAGAGTGGAGTTATGGAGGCAGTAAATTTAGATTTTCTTCTTCTCATGGCCAGTTCCAGTAGGTCATTTGTGTCCCTGTCTTGTCCATCCTACTGTAACATAGGGATTTGATCCATTTAGGAAGTATTTAATGCATAGGCATGTGAGGAACCATGGATGAGTTGAATGTTCTTATGTATTGCTGAGACAGGAGCTGTTTAACTCAGCCTTGCTGCCATTTCACCTCTTCTATCTGGAAACTCTTTGGCCTCTACTGACTGTCCACTCTTTTGGGATTTTTTTTTCTTTTCATTCCAGAAACGTTTCCATTTTCTGGAGAGGAAGATATGAGTGATCCAGAGGCTTTGAAATCTTTGCTTTCCTTCCAGTGGAAGAATAAAGCCTTTAATTTCCCAGCTGAAAGGAAGTTCAATGCAGCTGCTGCCCTGAGTGAGCCATACTGTGCTGTCTGCACCCTCTTCTACCCCTACAACCAGGTAATTCCTTATCTGGAGTCAGTAGAATTGGCAAAGCCTCTCAGATTAAGTCCAGCTGTCAGTCCAGATCCCCACTGAATCAAGTGCCCTATTCCTGTGGGTTTGAGCACTCCCAGGGGTGGTGACCCCCCCACTGCCCTGTCAGCCTGTGCCAGTGCCTGACCACCCTTCCCAGGAAGAAGTTTTCCCTGATATCTAATCTAAACCTCTGACACTGCTCAGATGGATGAATTAGACTGCAGACATTTGTAATAAGGACTGACCCATACCAATCTGCACCCCAAAGGAATGTGTCTGGATTTGGCACAGGCAGCGGATGGAGCCTTTTTTGTTATCTTTTCTGGCTTCCTCAGTGCTCATTTTTTAACTCACACTTAAAGAGTTTTGCAAACACTGTTCCATGCAGAAAACTCTGCCACACCAGGCACATGATTGCTTGTGTTTCAATACAGGCCCAGACTGCTGAGTATATGCAAACAAGCAACAAAATAAAAATTTACTGAGTTAGCACATCCATCATCTCTTTGGAAACTACCAATATGCTCTGGGAGATGTTATGAGCAGAAAGGCAAAATTCATCAGATGAATTAGTCATTTGCTCAGTTGTGTATTGATTTGTTCTCACATAAAGCCAGATTTGGCTTTGTGTGTCCACCAGGAATATGTGCCTTAGATTCCTTGTGCATGTGTTGGAAGCTTTTTCTGAGAAAAGCAGAGCCCACCTCCCCCTTCAATAAAATCTCTTTGATTTATTTTAGAGACTGAAAATAAAATATCTGTTCTGATTGCTGGATGTTGTTTGATGGTTGTGAGGAAAACTGGGTGCAGCTGGGCTGGTTTAATCCATTGCTTTTAACTCTGTCTGCTACCAGGAACCTTGAAATGTCCTTCAGGAGAAATTCTTGCAGGAAGAGTAGGGAAGGATGCCAGAGGGATGGGAGAGGGGGAGGGAAGGGCTTGCTTTTAGTAAGATTTTGCCTTTTTATTTTTCCTTGGTGTTTTCAGCTGCAATTTAGGAATTTAGATTTTTACAGAAGAAAACCATGAAAAGCTGTTCATTATTCTAATGCTTTTTGAGCTTTCTGAACAGATTACAGATCCCAGTAGAGGACTGAGGGAGAGGAGCAGGGCAGGGCTGGGCTGTGGTGCAGTCAGGATTTAAGGCTCACCTTGGGCTGCCTGCTGGCAGGTGCTGGATGGGTGTTTTGCAAGTGTTTAGACTTGAAAGTTAAAACTGGGACCAGGGAAGAGGCCACTCCATGTGCTGGTGTTTTGTCTCCAAGTCCTTGCAGGTGGATAAGGAAGCTGTCCCAGTCTCTGGAGGGGAGCCGTCCTCTTTCATCCACCTTTCCAGGTGTGGACAGAAGACCAAGCCCCTGATCCCAGAGATGTGCTTTACCTCAAGTGGGGAAAACACGGAGCCCCTTCCTTCAAATTCCTACATTGGAGAAGATGGAACCAGTCCCTTGATATCCTGTGCCAAATGCTGCCTGCAGGTTCATGCTAGTGAGTGTTCCCCCCTTCCCAAAGCCTTCTGGGCACTGAGAAGGTCCCAAGTTTATTTGTGTGTTGCCTGTATTTGGGTGCCAGGGTTGCTATACCTGTCACTGCCATTTTTTAAATCTTGTGGTACAAGTGTATCATGGAATCACAGAGTGGTTTGTCTTGGAAGGGACCTTAAAGATCCTCCACTTCCAATCCTGCCATGGGTGGGGAACCTTCCACTAGAGGTATATCTGTGTATTCAAGTCTGTCTTGGCAGTCGCTGATCTTAAAAATACAGACCAATATCGTTTTTAGTGGCTGTTTTGTTGGCTGGTTTTTTTCCTCTCTCACAGAAAAGATTCTTTCTTTTGATATGTTTCACTTTTTGTAATAAAGCAGAGCTCACCAGGCTTATTGCACTCTCTCCTCTCCAACGTTTCCTCGCAGTGTTGCTCTGCTGGGGGAGGCTCTATTGTTCCTGTGTGCAGCACAGAACAGGGGGGAGCTGGAGAGACCTTTTATGAGTGTCTGTGATGCTGTTTGTAGTAATGGCACTTGATTACAAAAGGGAACATATGTCTGTTTGCTTCCCTGATAGTAATGTGTGAAAGAAGATCTGATTAATCCTGGTGGAGTGTACCTTCAGTGTGCATTGTACAGCACCCAGTTACAGGCGGGCTCGTAGGAGACGTGACGAATTACTCTTCAGCTGTTTGATCTCGACAGATGGGGAATCTTATCTGACTTGCATCAGCTGGAATTACTTTTGGTGTTCCAATTTTAGAGCCTGCAGGTCCCCATGCAGCTCAGCAGGGCTGGCTCTTGTGGAGAACTGGAAGGCAACTTTTACTTCTGTGCTGAATCCCTGATTATGGCCATTTGTGGCTAATGAGAGCGTGGGATGCAGGGTGAGGATGTGCCTTTCCTACTGAATTGTGGCCTCTGTGGCGATCAGAGATGCTGCATCTTGGCCATCCATATGTCTGCAACAGTCCAGTCTATCAAAGTGGTTTCAGTGGCCAGATTCTGTTCAGGGACAGAGGGATGTGGGCAAGATGCTGTTAATCTGCAGACTCAGGGTGTGGAGGGCTGCAGCTTCATGTCTTGTGTGAGCTGCACCCTCGAGGACAGGACAGACCTTCAGTCTGCTGGAGTCTCCAGTGCCTTGTTTGCTCCTTGCTCTTTGTGCTCTGAGTCTGTGGCGTCCCTTTGACTTTGCTGCAGAGGATCCATTTGCTCTCATTGCAGGGTTGCAGTGGTGAGGTGGATTTTGGCTGATGTGTGCTGTAAAACCAGCTGGCAGCCCCAGTGCTCTTGAGAAGGGCCCTCCCAAACTGCTGGGTTACGGCAGCAGCTGGGCCAGGCGAGAGGGCACGTTGTGGGAAGGTTTCTGAGCTTTTGGGGCATTAACAAAATCCATAAAAAGAGCATATTTTTCTTGGTCTGCTCGGATTATCCTTATGGGACAGTCTGGGGTTCAGTAAATATGACTGTTCTCCCCTCACAGAATCATGAAGGTACAAAAAGACCTTTCAGATGAGGTCCAGTGGTGAACCCATTGCCCCCACTACATTCATCACTGACTGTGTTCCTCAAGTGCCACATCCACATCCCACATTCCTTGGGCAGCCTGTTCCAATGCTTTACAACCTTTCCATGAAGAAATTGTTGCTAATTTTCAATCTAAACCTCCCCTGGCACAACTTGAGGCCATTTCCTCTCATCCTGTCCCTTGTTATGGGGAAGAAGAGCCTGGCCCTCTGCCTGGGTCCAGTCTCCTGTCAGGGCAATAAGGTCTCCCCTCGGTGTCCTTTCCTCAGATCCCATATTCCTGCTGCCTGTGGTCCTGGAGCAAGAAATCCATGCTGAAATTCCAGCCTGTCCCCACCTCTGTGAGCCCCAGCATATTCCAGCTCAGTGTCTGGTTCTGTCTCAGCTGAGGTTTTGGGCTGAACACCCTCCCATGGTCAGGACTGGGTGGAATCTGCTTTGCTGATTTGCCATATGATGAAAAGAGATCTCAGCTGTGGAGAACAGCTGCAGATCCATAGTATTGACTTTTTTTGACATGCTGTTTATCTGGCTAAGTGGATGATATTTATAAATCAGGTTATGGTGGCAATCCCAGTGCTTTCTGAATGACTTCTTTTAAGTTTAATTCAGTAATTTGAGATTGTTCCCAGCTGAAATTATCTGTTCAGCTTTTTAGGATAGGTGAAGGCTGGGTGGGATTTGGTTAGGATAGGTAAAGGCTGGATGGGATGAGCTGTGTGTTAGTTGGGATGCTTATACTTAATTTTCCACTTGCTTTACAAGCTTTCAGAAATCACACAGATCCATTTTTTCAAAACTATTTCTGTGTCTTTTCACCATTGTTTTCAGTGACAAACCTCATTGCCTTTTATAGAATTTTAGGGGCTGTTTTGTTCTTATTTCCCTGTCTTTATAATGGCTATAATACCACTTTGCTATTTTGGTGTTGCTGTAGGAGGATTTGGTGCTTGCATGTTACAGTAGTTGATGCTCTGTAAAATCAGATGTTTCTAGCTCTTCATATAACCATAAATTAAATACTGTTAAATATGTGACATGCAGGTTTTTCATTTCCTTGCAGTATTATTGGGTTTGTTCTTTCTCATAACACCAAATAACAAAGAGGGCTGCTTCCATCTGGCCAAAGTTCAGTGGCCTGACCTGTTTGGATGTGTGAGTGCATTGCAGCAGTGGTAGCATCACTTTGGAGCCCAGTTCTGCCTGCAGGATCAAAGCCCCATTACTTCAGTCCTTAGAAAAGTGGAAAAAAAGTTGTTGAGAGTTTCCTCTCTGTGGGTTTTTTATTTTTTACACCTATTGGTTCCAAATTCTGTCCCACTTAGGACTTTTGTCTGAGCCTGTAGAGTGCAGTTACTCCATTGCTGCACCTGCTCCCCACGGTGCCCCTGAGCTGGCAGGGCAGCAGGTCGGTGCCCCAGGTGGGCTGGGAAGGCTCCTGTCTCACAGGGCTGTCCCTGTTCCCTGCAGGCTGTTACGGGATCCGCCCCGACCTGGTGAACGAGAGCTGGTCGTGCTCGCGGTGCTCGGCGGGCGCGTGGGCTGCGGTAAGGACTGACCCGGCTCAGCCATGGCTGGGGGGGCTGGGGGGGCTCTGCTGGCCTCTGACACCCCCCGTGCTGGGGGGCTGCTGGGGGAGGGGGTCGGGCTGCTGGGGGCAGTTCTGAAGGAGCTGTGTTCCTGCAGGAGTGTTGCCTGTGCAATCTCAGGGGAGGAGCTCTCCAGATGACCACGGATGGGCGGTGAGTGCTGGATCTTTCTGGATTTTCCTGCCCTGTGGCCTCTAATGTGCTGCTGGTGTGAACTGGGTCTCAGTGCTCAGTGCAGCAGCAAGTTCTGGTGTTCTGGAGGTCACGGCTCCTTGCTGCCTTGGCAGGATGAGCGGGAGTGACTCTGCTGTCTCACACTGCACCACGTGCTCCATAGCAGAGCTCCTGAGCACTTGTTGAGTGTGGTTGTTTCTCAGAGAAAAGTCTTCTCAGAGAATGTTTAGAATTGTGCAAAATCAGATGCACAAGGAGGTTGATCCCTGTTGTTCCAGAGACATTTACCTCGTGCGACCGTAATTAGCAGTCAGTAACGTTGCCAAGGCTGCCAACCCACATAAATGTGCCTCAGTGCTGAGGAGGCAGCAAATGTTAACTGCCCTCCTGAGCATTCAGTGCAACTAATGGCAGGCTCTGATTTGTCTCTGTGCCTTGTTCCCCAGGTGGGTCCATGTGATCTGTGCTATTGCTGTCCCCGAGGCCCGTTTCCTCAACGTGATAGAGCGTCATCCTGTGGATATCAGCGCCATTCCGGAGCAGAGATGGAAACTGGTGGGTGTCTCCTGCCTGGGGAGAGTGTTTGGGAACAAGAGCCAAAGGAAAAAGCTGTAGCTAGACAGAAAAACCTTGTGTGGGTTCATAAAGTAGCTGAGATTGGAGGTGACCTCACTCTTATTTCCAAACAAAAGCTCTGGGAGTCGATTGGGTCTGCTGAGCGTTGTCTCAGTGCTTTGACACACAAACTACTCCTGAATTCCAGGTGTGCCTTTACTCTCTGGGAATGTGCTCATGGCCTGGGCAGAGCCAGGACCCTTCCCCACTGCACTCAGGTCCAAACTGCCTGAAAGCCTCGTTTGCTCCAAGTACTGGACAGCAGGACTGTGGAGGGGGGTGGTGGCTAGAGAGAAGCTGACTTGTTCATCTCTAATTTGCCTCATCTGTCTTTCCAATGTTTCTCTTTTTCTATCAAGAAATCTCCTGTAGAAATGAATAAACATTTTGTGCCCCTGACTGCAAGGCAAGACTGCAAAGATTTTAATGCCAGTCCAGCTACAAGTTGTTATTCAGCTGCGTGGCCTCATCTGAGGGATTAGTAATGGATGATTCATTAGCTCAGAGCAATTAATCTTAATGTTAGTTAATGCTCCATCACTATAGTGTGTTATTGCAAAATAAATTGTGCTTTTGCTGCTTTTTTTGGTACAGAAGTCATCTGGGTGACACAGTGTGGGCCCAGGAAGGTGCTGGAGCAGTGATACATGGGATAGCACTGATGGATTCCTCACAGAGCTGCTGCTCAGTGCAGGGAGCCCGAGTGAGGGATTGGGAAGGATGTGTCCCTGCCTCCAGAGTTATTTCTCTGTTGTGCAAATGGGTTTTGTACACAAATGTGAATGTAAAAAGCATTCATTATTCAGGAGGAGTGCTGGAGCAGAGCGATGCTCGGGTGATAAATCTTGCCACGGTGGCTCTTTATGGATCAGCTGACATTTCCAGCCTGCATCCTCTTCATTACCAGCACTTGTAACGCTGAACTTAAAATCCTTTTACACAACACTCACTTGTATTGCTTAATGGAGCCTCACAAGGAAACATGACTTAATTCTTTAACTCTTGTGTGGCTGCCCTGCAGTCCTGCAGGGCCAGGGTGTTATCAATGTACAGCCAGGTCTGCTGCTTCATTCTGCTGCAGTGTTGGCTGGGCTTCTGTGTGGACCTGCTGCAGTGGTGGGGGGTGAAGTACAAAGGAAACTTAAACTGGACAAGGTGTGTGGAGAAACACTCCTGAGACACCTTGGGGGACTTCAGGGTTCTTTACAGGAATTTGCAGGTAATTCATGGAGCATGTGAGGAGTCAGTGGAGGAGCTGGGGTGGCTGTGCTATGGAGGTGAGCATTTAGGAAGATAAAATGAGGGTGACTGAAAGGTGCTGGTGTTGGGTCTGATGACTTCAGAATGATGGAGTTGATGCAGTACTGGGGAAAATTGGAGTGGTGACCTTTGTGCCTGAAAATGATGGAAAAGGAGAAAAGGAATGAGGGGGTTGAGGACAGCTGAAATGAAGGGATGAAGGTAATGGAGGAAAGAGGGGATGGGGATTGTCCATGATCATTATTTGATTTTTTCATGTGTTTGTTTTAAGTTACTGTGGGAGGGCTGAGGTACCAAGGCACTGCAGGGGTCTGGTTAAGGGTATATCCTGTTCTTGGAGCTTGTACCAGCTCTCCCTGTTCAAGCAGAGGCTTCTCAGTCCATTTGTGGGTAAGGCAGTTTCTGTGCTTCCTGATTGATGGCATATTACAGGCCCTTGCGTGTAAATTATTTATGACGTGGAAATTTGGAATAATTAGCTGTCATTCCTCAGGAGTAAATGAATTGCAGCGTTCATCATGCAGGAGACAGCCCATTCCTTACCCCAGCTGTGACCTGACTCTCTGGTGTGCATTTATTCCAAAGATTTCTCTCCTGTGTTTTAGACCTTCCCTTGTCCCTCCCACAGAAAATGACTTTCAATCTCCCTTTGCCATAGCCCTTGGCACTGGTGTTTCTGTCCATCCCATCTCCCACACATCCACATCTTCTGCATTTTCTTAGAATCACAGAAGACTTTAGGTTGGAAGGCACCTCAAAGCCCATCCAGTGCCACCCTGTGCCATGGGCAGGGACACCTTCCACTGTCCCAGGCTGCTCCAACCTGGCCTTGGGCACTTCCAGGATGATGGGGCAGCCACAGCTTCTCTGGAAGTTCCTTGCCAGGACCTGCCCACCCTCCCAGGGAAGAATTTTTACTTTTTCCATAACTCTCTACACTTGAGGCTCACTGTAACTCACATTTGTCTTTATTTTTGTTCCTGTTTGCCCTGAACACCCCCCAGCTGCAGCTCTTCTGCCTGGTGTGCAGAGCTCATGTTGGCATGGGTGGCATTAGGTGGGTTCTCATCCTTCAGCTTGGAAAAATCCTGTGTGCCTCAGCAAGGGCAGAGTGTGGATGCAGCAGGGTTAGTGCTCCCTTGGGCCCCCTGTGCATCAGCAGATGTGCTGCTGGGCCAGCAGGGTATTGACAGGTTAATAATGGGCTCTCCATTGACTCGCTCTGCCGTGTCCTGCTGCTTATCTGCCTGTGGAACAGGGTTTGCAGAGCGATAAAGGCTCGGCTTATTAAAGGCTAAACCCACGTTCTGGCAGCACTGAGGCTCTGCCTTTGAATTTCCTGGTTTTTGTTCGTCTGTGTAAAAAGGCCAAATTAATCTTTGGTGTAAACAAACCGACTTCAGTTAATTCACAGGAAGGGCTGGGACTTATCTGAGGTGGCCATGGGGCAGAGCCCAGGCAGGGAGTGGGGATGTGGCTCAGCAATAGGGAATAGCACATCTCCTTTTCTTTGCCATGTTTTGCTTTCAAGGAGCACAGACAATCTTGGAGAAGGAATCATGGAACAGTTTGGGTTGGAAGGCACCTCAAAGCCCACCCAGTGCCACCCTGTGCCTTGGGCAGGGACACCTTCCACTGTCCTAGGGTGCTCCAACCTGGCCTTGGGCACTTCCAGGGCTGGGGCAGCCACAGCTTCTCTGCCCATCCTGTGCCAGGGCCTGCCCACCCTCCCAGGGAGGGATTCCTTCCCAGGATCCCATCTAAACCTCCTCTCTGTGTAGTTTAAGGCATTGGAATGTTTGTTGTCTTGGCAGTGGTTTGTAGCAAGTGCAGTGGGTCCTCTGCTCTCAGCTGTGAGAACTCAAATAAAACATTAAAATTTGGCAGTTCTTATTTTATATCTGGCAGTATATATTTTATATTATCAACTATGAATAGTTTATCATATGGTACAACTCTTCACTGTTTTTTGATGGTGTGTTTTTAAGATGGCTCAGATCTAGAAGCAGAGTGAACTTGTGCTTCTGGGGGCTGTATTGGTTTATTGTGTGATCTCAGGCAGCTTATGTTACATTCCTGATCCTGTGGGATGCAGTAATTCATATGGATCTTAAAATTGAGATCATGTGTTCTGTGCTGTTGCCCAGTTTGAGCAGTGTTTTAATGGGAGTGAGGCAGAGCAGAGGCTGGGCAGGGTGAGAGGGGAGGGAAGGCTCTGGTGGGTATCAGGTGCTGCAGAGACAGATGAATCCATCACTCATAATGTGTTTATAGGACATTTATGTTTGCCTGGGTGGATGGAATGGGAAGGGGGCAGTGGCTGGAGCAAGCTGTGGTGTGTTTTGGGGATGGCTGGCTGGAAACAGGCACTAAAAATTCCTGCTTCCCTCTGTTCCTCCTTATATGTGGAGTTCTTGCTTTGTAACCAATAACTTACACAGCTGTGCAGTCACATTCATGGACTTCTGATATTCCTGAGGTTTTTATTTATATGGGTTGTTCATTTTAACAAGTAAATGCACATTTGTCTCATGTGTGACATTAATTTTGCCCTGATTTGCCTTGTCCCAGCCTCAGATAAGGTAAAGAAGCTGCCCCACCCCTGGAAGTGTCCAAGGCCAGGTTGGACAGGGCTTGGAGCAACCTGGGCTAGTGGAAGGTGTCCCTGCCGGGGCAGTGGTGGGAATGGATGATCCTTAAGGTCCCTTCCAACCCTAAAGACTAAGAGTGTGTTCCCAGTAGTTCCTGGAAACATTATGCAAACATCCAACTTAAACTTCCTTAGATTGGGTTTCCCAAGATCTGCTTTTCTGTATTTTTGAGGGGCTGGAAACAAGAATCAGTGCTGTTACAGGGCATGGGGAGATGTGTCTTGTTCCTGCCACACCTCATCCTCTCAGTGCCATCAGGCTTAGGATTTTTGGCTTTGAAGAAATGTAATTTCTTTTTAAAGTAGTCACATGTCTTACATTGATTTACCTAATAACTGGATGTGCTTTGCAGAAAATGAGTGTAAAAATTGCTGAAAGATTTCATAGGTTTTTCTGCCTGTAATTCTGCTGTTTGGTACAATGTTTTTATTTCTTTTGTTTGCAAAACTGCCTGAATATCTACAATGGCTCATCTGCCATGAATGCCAATAAAATATTTATGGTTGATAGGCTTATGCATCTAAAATAAACACACAATATTTTTGTTCCATTCTATAAAATTATATTCTATTAGATCTAATCGATAGAATGTTCCATTAAATATAATAGGGCAAATTACTCCCCAGTTGTTGTGTTCTGTTCTTTCAAAAACAGAACCATTATTTTCCAGTGGTGCTTCTGTGACGATGCAGCTGCTTGAGGAGTTGCTGGAGGTGCATTGCTGTGTCTGAGCAGGGCGGGTTGCAGCAGTTCTTGCTGACAGCGAGGCCCTTTGCCTGGTCTGCTCTGCTGTTCTCTCAGCCCTCCAGAGAGCAGTCCCAGGCTGGCCTTAAGTCACTGCCCAGGGTGGCTCTGGGAGGGGCAGTCCTGGCCTAGGGACTGATGCCTTTCCCCCGAGTTTTTGGCTGGCAGGTGTGTGTAGCCAATTCTGGCAGGTGTGTGTAGCCAATTCTGGCGGTGTGTGCTGTGCCCTGGGGTGCAGTGTGTGTCCCGGCGTGTGTCCCGGCGTGTGTCCCGGCGTGTGTCCTGGCGTGTCCCCCAGCGTGTCCCCCAGCGTGTGTCCCAGTGTGTGACCCAGTGTGTGTCCCCACAGAGGTGCGTGTACTGCCGCAAGCGGATGAAGAAGGTGTCCGGCGCCTGCGTCCAGTGTTCCTACGAGCACTGCTCCACCTCGTTCCACGTGACGTGCGCGCACGCGGCCGGCGTGCCCATGGAGCCCGACGACTGGCCCTACGTGGTGTCCATCACCTGCTTCAAGCACAAAGCAGCAAACCACACTGTAGGCCTTGGGGGCTTCTGCTTGGTTTGGGGGGCTTGGACTGCAGAGTCAAAGAACGGGCTGAGTTGGGAGGGACCCACAAGGATCAGTGAGTTCCACTCCTGGCCCTGCCCAGGATCATCCCCAGGGGTCACTCCCTGTGCCCAGAGCATCATCCAACCCCTCCTGGAGCTCTGGCAGCCTCGGGGCCGTGCCCAAACCCTGGGCAGCCTGGGCAGTGCCCACCACCCTCTGGGGGAAGAGCCCTTCCCTGGGATCCCACCTGCCCCTGCCCTGGCACAGCTCCAGCCATTCCCTGGGTGCTGTCCCTGGTCCCCACAGGGCAGAGATCAGAGCCTGCCCCTCCTCTGCCCCTGCCCAGGGAGCTGGAACTGCAGTGAGGTCTCCAAGAGTGGTTTGGGGTGTGGTTTTTCAGTTTGTTTTTTTGGGATGCTTTTTTGTGGGTTTTGGAGTTATTTTCTGTTTTGTCAGTTTGTTTGGGGTTTTTTGTTTTTTTTTTTTAGAATAGTTTCTCTGTGCCTGTATTGGCTCAAGACTTATTACACTTTTCTGGATAAATGCACAAAGATTTTCCAGAAAGCCATTACTGGGAATGGCTTTAATCTGAAAAATGGTTTGTTTAGATGGGATATTGGAAGGGAATTCTTGTGTGGGAGGGTGGGCAGGCCCTGGCACAGGTTGGGCAGAGAAGCTGTGGCTGCCCCAGCCCTGGGAGTGTCCCAGGCTGGGTTGGAGCAGCCTGGGGTGGTGGGAGCTGTCCCTGCCCATGGCAGGGGTGGCACTGGGTGATCCTTAAGATCCCTTCCCACCCAAAGCACGCTGTGGTTGTGTGATACTCTGGTGCAGCTGTGCCAGCTGGAGGTTGCAGGTGTTTCCCTCCCTGTCCTGCAGGTTCCCTTCCGGAGGGAGGTGGCCCTGGGGCAGACGGTGATCACAAAGAACCGCAATGGGCTCTACTACCGGTGCCGAGTGATCGGCACGACCACCCAGACCTTCTACGAGGTCAACTTCGACGACGGCTCCTACAGCGACAACGTGTACCCCGAGAGCATCATTGTAAGCAGCTCTGGGGAGGCTCTGTGGTATACATGGGTGTCAGGTGGGATTTGTGCCTTCCTCTCGTGGGCTTTGGGCTGGAACGGCAAAGTAAACTTCAAAAAAAATGAAAATTAAAAAGTTAAGTTGCTGCTTGCTTAGAAAATCTCATCCCGCTGTTCATTACAGTTCCTGTTTCTGACATTATCTCATTTATTTTTTGGTTCCTTGACAAAGATGTGATTTTGCTGAATGCAGATGACTTCATGGAAAGCAGTGTTTGTTTTAAGTTTCTTCCTCTTTATTTTGTGGTTGAATAATCTTATTTTTCAACTGACAAGTGTGATTCATGAGGGAAGCACACTGTGAGCACTTCTGCTTCAAAACAGGGACTCACTTAATAGAGGGAATGTCTAGAAGAGGCTGAATTGTCAACTTGTGCATTCCCTTCCTGATTGTGCCAGCGACTCACTGAGCTGCCCTGCTTGTGTTTGAGATACAGGAGATGTGCCAGTTTGGGATCTGTAGTGGGAAAGGTCCTGTCACTGGGTGCTGTCAGTAGGAGGAGGTGCCAGGGCTGATTCCTGGTCTCTCAGGCTGGTCTTGTTTGAGATGCCCACAATTAATCACAAGGGTAGAAACTTACACTCAATTACAGTGTTATGCAGCAGCTTCCTGGAGCAGTGATTTGAACACCTCTGTAGTTCTGGGCTGTGTTGCTGTTGTCTCTGACCTGTTTCACTGTGTCTTCAGAGCAGGGACTGCATCCAGATGGGACCCCCTCCGGAGGGGGAGCTGGTTCAGCTGCAGTGGACGGATGGAATCATCTACAAGGCCAAGTTTATTGCAGCCCAGATCAGTCAGATTTACCAGGTAAGGACCCAGGGACATCATGGCAGTGTGTCTGATGGTTCCTGGGATTGGTCCTGAAGGAGGATTTGCCTCCTGGAGTGAATACTGCTGGTGGGGAAAAGAGAAATGGGGATTCTGGTTTTTGTCCTTTCACAGAATCCCAGACTGGTTTGTGTTGGAATGACCTCAAAGCCCACCCAGTGCCACCCCCTGCCATGGGCAGGGACACCTTCCACCACCCCAGGGTGCTCCAACCTGGCCTTGGGCACTCCCAGGGATGGGGCAGCCACAGCTGCTCTGGGCAAGACTTTGCACACAGTGTTTTAGGTGTGGAAAAGTACAACCCTGGTCAGCTCCCAGCAGGTTTTGGGTGGGTAATGGCTGTGACTCCCTCAGAGGTAGGATCTGAGGTGCCCCTGGTGATTAAAAACAATATTTAGCTTCACAAAGCTGCACTGTTTCCCATGCTTTCCAGTTTAATCACAGCAAAGGAAGTTCTCATGGATTTCTCCTTTGAAATGGGCTGTTCCATGGATAGTGCCAGGTGACAGGAAAATATGGACAAGAAGCCTGTGGTTTTCCAATCAGGCAGTTACCTGTGAGCAAAGCTCCTCTCCACAGGGAGAACAGCCTGGATAGTTTTCCACATCCTGTGCAGTAGGATTACATTTAAAAACACAAACCCAGTTTTGCTATGAAATGAGTGTGCCATGTGAAGACAGCATGGATTACCTTTGCATTTAAAACTTGGCTTATTTTGCAGTTCACAGCTCCAGCCCATGTTTGGTGTGCTAAGATTAGATGTGTGTGGGTTTTTTTTAAACTGAGCCCAAATGACTGTCCTTTAACTGGCTGTGGCCTGTGGGTCCAATTCATGGGTTGGTCTAACCTATAGCAGTGATGTGGAACTGAAATCATCAGGGTCCAGCCACTCTGATGGTTAAAATGATACTGCCCTCAGTTCCAAATCCTGCCTTTCTCCTCCAAGCTGAGCTCATGACATGGAAAAGGCAGACAGGGATCTGCTGGTGCTTTTCCTCTTACTCCTTGTGATCCCTGTTCCCTTCTGGCTCCGTTCCATAGTGGTGCTCTGCAAAACCAGGGACTGAATGGGCCCAGTTCCAGCTTGCCCAGCCCCAGCAGAGCTCCCTCCTCGAGCCCGGGCTCTGCACAGTTCTCCCAGCCCATGGATGCTGCTCCAGGCTGGGAGTGCTGAGCCTGCCTCAGGAAGGAGCTGCTGGAGCACAGGGGCTTCATCCCTGCTGGATTTGGGCAGCCTGAACATGACACCCTGTTAAACCAGGCTTTATCCAGAAAAGTGTATTAAAGTCTTGAGCAAAGGAAATAAGAACCTCTTAGAAACTTTTAATAGTTTTAACATTTTGCTGTGCACGTTTCCATGAATAAACATTCCTGGAACATCTGATGCATAATTCATGATATAATCAGTGCTGAGCAAAAAGGGTTGATGGGAGGAGTTTTTTTGTACCTGGCTGACTCTTTCTGCTGGTTGAAATACAAATGTACTTTAGTAGCTGGAGTTGTTTCCTTGTGACCTGTGAAAATGCTTTGTTTAAGATGAAAGAAATTCTTATTACCATATTGGCCTGAATACAGGGCTGCTTTTATTATCAGGGAAAAGCTGCTTTTTTATTTTTTCAGGATTTTAATCAAAAATCAGTAGACATGGGTAGTGGGAGGGGGGAGCAGAGCTGCTGGGCCCGCTGCTGTGCAGGTATTTTGGGATCCATGGCAGCACTGGATGAAACCACTTGGGCTGGGTAAGGCAGAGGTGCCTGGACAGCACTGGAAGCTGCACTTTTTGGGTCCAGCATCCTTAGCAGAGCTTCAGAGGTTCATTCCAGAGCAGTCCTGGAGTCCTGCAGTGCCAAGAACAAGATCATGGGATCTTCATGGGATCTGGCCCCTGATGCTTCCTTGGTATTCCCTGAAGGGACCAGAGGTGGCATAGGCTGGGAATGGACCATCCAAGGGCTGCAAATGTGGAGGCCAAGTTGTGATTTCCTTTTCTGCCTCTCTGCAGGTTGAGTTTGAAGATGGTTCTCAGCTAATGGTAAAGCGTGGGGATATTTACACCTTGGAGGAAGAGCTTCCCAAGAGAGTGAAGTCTCGCCTGGTGGGTACCCAAAGAGCATCACTGAGCCAGCTGTAGCTTGCAGAACCCCTTCACTTCTTCCTCATGTATTTTTTAGACATTAGGTGAATGCAGCCTCCAATTTCTGTGGCTGTAAAACCACTTGTCATTCCCCAAATCCATAAAGGAGAAGTAATCCTTGCTGTGAATGCTTGAGAAGCACAGAAATGATTTTCCCTTGCACGTGTTCAGATGGGATTTTTATTTTCTCTGGTTAAAAGATTATGTTCAGATCATTTTACACCATATGATTTTAGTTAGAAGGAGTCATTTTGTCCAAATGTGAGGTGAATTTGGCTACAGCTTAGTGATTTCTGGAGAGTTGATTGTCACCCTGGGACCAAACCCCCTTTTCTCACCAAACAGGAGGTTTAGGACATAGCTCTTACCTATAAATCTCTTAATCTACAAGATCAGGCTGTCTTTAAGTGCATACAGTGGAATTACTGAGCCTAGAAGAGATGAGGGATTTATTTCAAAGCTTTTTTGGTTCCAGACTTGCTGGGTGTTTTCAAACCTGGTGCTTTAACCTTTAAAGCCATTTCATTTAAACAAATGACGAGCCTGGAGAATATTCAGTTTTCTCCTTCATTCTAAATGTCTGCCTGGCAGGCACTGCAGGACAAGGACAGGTCCACAGTCAACCTGTGACAAAGTGCTGGGCTTGTGTCTGATTTAAGAGACAAAAGTAGGATGATTCAACCTTCCCTTAGGAATAACACACCAGTTAAACCAGTGCTCCCCTGTGGATGTGACACCAGCAGGAACATGAGGTGGACATTGTCAGAAATGGCCCAGGGACAGGCAGCTCTGGGGGGGACTGAGGACAATTTTTGTTCCCTTTTCCATGAAATCTTCCAGGGTTTTACCCTAAAAATCCCACGTGTAAAATGCTTTCTGTGATACAGCCCTAATGGCTTCTCCATCCTTATGAGACCTCGTGGCCTGAATTTTAGAGGTTCATAATAATTTACCTTGTTATCCTTTAAGGACTTCTGGTGGCAAAGAAGCACCATAGCAGTAATGTGTAAGACATGCACAATATTCCAGTTTATTTAAGCTTGTCTAATAATAAAGACAACATATTGGAGCCCTGAAATCTGGGATTTGGAAGGAAGCATATTCTGTTCTGTGGAGACCTCAGGCTTTATAACAGTTCCAGAGGAAGGAATGCAAGCTGGAAAGGGAATAAAGGGAATAGAAAGCTTCAAGTGTAGTTGAAAGCTAAAGCTTTTCTCCTGTATTTCTGCTGCCAGCATTGGCCTGTGCTCTGTGGAGGGGATGCTGGTGGAGCACAAAGGGACAGAGACATGGGGGAGAATTTCTACCGAGGAATCCCGGAATGGAGAGGCTGGAAGGGACCACAGTGGTGTCACCTCATCTCTTTTGAGTGGAAGCAGATGAAATGCACCTCACTGGAGTGTGAGAGCAGGAAGAGGAGAAGGGATGGTTTGTGCAGTGATCCCCAAATGCTTCCAGAGGGTCTTTTTTAAAGGCATTAGGGAAGGCCCAGTTTCCTTTGTGTCTACTACTGGGAGAAGAGGCAGAGAAGGAATAGGCATAAAGAGAGGATTGGCAAGGAAGTGAAAGATGTTCTGGAGCAGAAAAAAGGCAACTTGAGGGTTTCTCCTTCCAGTTTGGTTCCAGAAGCCCAGAATTTTTAATTCCAGCCACGTGCTTTGCATGCTTTGGAGTTCAGGACTGCTCAGACCAGGTTGTTCCCTGCTGTCCTGCTCTGCTCGTGTCCGGGATTCTCTCCCTGTGTCCCTGCCGTGCCTCTAATGGTTGTATTTCGTGTCTCCTGCAGTCCCTCAGCACTGGGGCCCCTCAGGAAGATGTATTTTTGGCAGATGAAGTGAGACCAGCCAAGCGTCCCCGGCTGGGGAACTCCAGAAATCCAGAAGAATATGGACAGAGCGCAGATTACTTGGCCTTTATGGAGAGCCTCTTGCAGACACAGTACCAGCCTGGGACTCAGAGCAACATGTTTTAACCAGGATTTATTCAAAATCTTAAATTAACCCTTTTTGAGTTCGTGTTAAAAATAAATGGGAAACTGTGGAATGGAAGACCAGCCCTGTGCAATAGTTTGCTGTGAATTTCTTTCATCCCCTCTTGGTTTGGACTGCAGGAAAACCCTGTCTGGCTCCATCCTACCTCGACCTTGCCAGGTGTTGCTGCCCAGGAGAGTGGGGAGCTTGGAAAAACTCTTCAGACAGCATTTCCCACGGAGACTTTGGAAGAGTTTCTACAGATGGAGCTTTGTGACTGGGTCTTTTTTTTATGAGGCTTGGAAAGGGTTAAAATTTCACAGAAATGACTTTTTCAAACCTGTCAAACTTTTGTCTTTCAAGGTGCTATTACATTGACTACTGAAGCAGCCTTTGGAATCGTGTTTTCTGTACAGAGACGTCACCTTTGTGAAGTTTTCTATGAATGAGCATTATTAAAAAAAAAAAAGCGAGCAAAAACAGGAAAACAAAAGTTTCCACAAAACATTTTTCTAGATCATGGCTTTAAAACAGAAAAGAAATGAAATCCTCTCCCCTCCCCTCCAAATGAATTGTGACTGATGTAACACTGGGGAGAGGGAGTGCAAGAACAGATGTCCTGGAACGTTCTGGGTTCTCTTTTTTGTAAAGAAACACTATCTTCTTTGTAAGCTGGGGAAGATGGGGAAAGGAATGTGGCACAGCTGGGATGTTTCTTACCTTTAGCTCTCTCAAAGCCCTGGGACAGGCGTGGCCTTGGCTGCCACGGCACCAGGAAGGCACTTAGGGAAGAAATGGCCACCTTTGGGCCATTCTTGTCATCCTCCTTCCCCATCTTTGCCATCACAGTTGCTTTCTAGATCGAGATCAGCATGGCTTTCGGTTCCAAGATGCCACTCTGTTTTGGCAAGTGTTCTGTTGCTGCTTGTGTTAGTTCCCTCCGAGCTGTCCCCTCCTGCTGCAGCAAGAGCTCCGAGGGGCTGCTCCGGCTCTCCGCTAGGCACGTCTCCCTTAGGAACCTTGGCCTTTTCTTTGTCTCCTTATTTTTATTTTTTAATTATTATTATTATTATTATTATTTTTTTGAGTTGTGCTCCTTACAGTGTGAGAATCATTCCATGACAGAAGCCTGGGAAGGTGTTTGTATGTTTTTCTTTTATCCTATTAAAGAAGAAATTCCCCAACCATCTTTGGTTGTCGTGACATCCTTTACCTATGTAAAGACTGAGCCTTTTGGGTTCCTCCTGGGGAAGAGGAAGGTGAGCCCTGTGTCTGGTTGGACTCAGTTCCCTGAGGATTGAACGAGCATTAAAGGCAAAACCAAACCCTAAAGTTAAAGTGTTGAGTGGGCAGCTCCCACTGGGACTCTTGGACTCTCCTCTGGCCGAAGAGCAGCATTTTGGAAAGAGCCTGACCCAAACCCTGCTGAAGTCACTGGAAGGTCTTGCAGGTTCTTTGGAGGCCCCCAGTGCCTGCAGAGGAGATTCCAGGGCCGTGCTGGGACAGAGGCAGAGCTGCAGGGGGGCCCTGCCTGCCCTGGAGCCCCCAGGGCCCTGCACTGCAATCTTTTCCACTTAATTCCCTGAAATTACTGCATGGAAAGAGCCAATGTGCTTGGGGCTTGTTATTATGTTTTAAGCCCCTTTGCAAGGTGGCCCTTGTTCCAGGGAGAGGCTTTTTAAGCAACACTCTGGCTGGATCTGTGAGGGAGTAAGTGGGAAGGATTTGTGGGCTGGCAGATGGTAGATTAGCATCTTAAGAGACTCCATGGGTATTAAACTGTCCTAGTGAAAGAGTGGAGATAGAATAAAGCAATTTGATTTTTTTTTAAACTTTGGGTTGGTTCTCCCTTGAGGATTGGAGTTCCCAGCCTTTCCTCCTGCCTCTGCTACGGGTTATTTCCTGTGTGTGGCTGTGCCTGTGTGTTTGTAAGGCCTTTGAAAAACAGGGTTGTGTTTTGGGTTTTTATTTTAATTTCTGAGTTTTGGACGTTTTCAGTAGGTGTCTCCATGAATAAAACCGAACTGAGAATAATAAAAGCTACCAAAATTGGCAAGGTTCTTCAAAGCCTCGGCTGTTCCTCCTCCAGGGCTGTCTCCTGTCGCTTAAAATAGGATTTAATAGAAAACTTGCTTGTGTAAAAGACTACGAATGTTGCCAGGCCACGAGAGAAATATTTAAAACAATTGAAAGAGAAATTTAACCAGCAGAGGAATTTTTGTTGCAGGTGGGAGGGGAGGGTGGGATGGGATGAGTGGTTGGTGGGGAGTTTCCTCTGCATGTTGAAATCCTGACTGCAATAGCACCATTCCTGTACCCATAAGTAGTACCTTTTTAAAACCCTATTTATATTGTAAAAACTAAAGTGTGTTTCCTCCCCCCACATTCAGATGCTGAGTTATGTTGAAACATGAACCTGGAACTGTGGAATGCCCTCCCTCTGTGCAAGGTCTTTCTCTCTTTTTTGTTGGTTTTTGAATCCCTCCTTTTGGTTTAGGAATGACTTGTGCAGGTTTGGGGTAATGGCCATATTGATGCCCTCTGGGCATCAGACTATTGAAAAGGAAATAGGAAATGCACATTCCTACCCCTTCCTCCAGTGAAATATATTTGTAAGTGTCTGATTATGTGCTATAAAAATAATGATTTTTTTTCTTTCTCCCCCTAGATTAAGGCTGTGATGTATTTTTTGCCTATTTTTTCTTTGCCTCTAGGTTCAAAATGAATTAAAGGCTGTTGAGCATTTCAGAATGACACTTTTTGGGGGGTTGAAGTCTCTTCATTTCTAAGTTTCAAGTCTTTTTGTACAGCAGGAGGAGGTGGCTGATTAATCTGTGCCAAAAGAAGCTGAGGCTGATGAAGAAGAGGGTCGTTTCCTTCCTCCTGGTGTCTGTGCAGGAGCAGAGGTCTGTCATTACACCCCTTCCCAAATTTAACCACCAAGCTTGCCCTGCATTTTTGTCCAAGGTGCAGGATTTGCTCCATCTGGCTCGTTGAGGAGAACTGTGGTTGCTGAAGAGCCAGAGGTGGTTCCAAAATCCTTTATCCTTTAAATCATCAGTTTGTCATCTCCCTTTCGTGATCTGCTTCATACCCTTCCATAGCCTTTCCTCCCAGAAGCCTGGGGACACATTCTCCCCTTTTGTCCTCTGCTGGTCAGGGGGTCTCACTTGGGTCCTGTGGAACCAAAGTCTTGGTTCCCATTTTGGTCTCCTGTGGAAACAGCTCTTCTTGCAAGTGCATTTCTGCAAATCTCCTGTGTCCACACAGGGGGTTTGAGGCTTTCCCATCCATGGCCTCCCCTGCTTTCCAGCCTCAGCTTGTCCAGGGAAGGGCACCACAGGCTCTCAGGTACTCAGCCCTTTCCTTTTCCCTTCACTTTTGTGGCTGCTCAGTTTAGGGAGAGAGCAGGTGATGGACTAACCTTGTCACATGCTGCAGACATCTGTGCTTTGGCCAGTTCGGCAGAACTTCTATTTCTTGAGGTTATTCCATGAGGATTTGTCTCTGTTCCTCTCCCCTTGCTGTTTGTATTAGTTCTTCATCAGTAGTTCTCCTTCAGCTTGAACAAATTGCACCAGTTTAATACAGCTCCTCATTAAACAGGTGCAATTCCCTTCTGGAAGTGTGCCCGTGTTTTGGTCAGAGCTGTTCATTCTGGGAGGGTTTTTTAAGGTGATCAGGAGCCTTTTTAACCTAAACTTGGCTTTGAAGGTGCTGGTCTAGTTTAAAGGTGACTTGAGTTGAGCTCGTGGAGTTCCTCCCAAGGACACACGTGGTGCTGGGCAGATTGCAGGGGGACTGGCAGGAAGGTGGAGGTGTTTGTTGATGTCAGTTCTCTCTGAATTTCCTCACAGCACAAAGTGAAGCCTTTCTTGCAGCAGGTTCCTTTGGCAAGTCCTCATTACTTTTCTTGTTTATGCTTCTTTTCCCTGTCCTCCATACAGCTAGAAGTGGCCAAAGAAGCTTTTTGCAACAGTTAGTGATTGCAAAGCCCCAACCTGCCAACAGCCTTGGAAGGAGCGTGGGTTGGTGGAAGGGCTTTCCCAGGCATGTGGCTGTACTTGGATTAAAGCAAGGGCTGCCAAGGGCAGAGCTGTCCCTCTCACCAGGTAGGTGTGATAACACCTAGTGCAGCTATTCCCACACTCTCCACCATCTGACTGGGTGCTGCTGCTTCCCAGGGCACTCTCCTGCATGTCTGCAGGGCGTGCACGGATCCCTGTTACTCCCCATGGCTTTAGTCCCATATTTTATGGGTCAGCAGGATTGTTCATCCCTTTATCTCATGACAGGTTAGTGAGAATCACAGAATATGCTGAGCTGGAAGGGACCCCCTGGCCCTGCACAGATACCTCACCAATCTCAGCCTGTTCCATTGTCCAAACCCTCCTGGAGCTCTGGCAGCCTTGGGGCTGTGCCCACTGCCCTGAGGAGCCTGGGCAGTGCCCACCACCCT
>JAWWEE010000075.1:504855-515453 GCA_035221455.1 Xenops minutus | reverse complement strand
GAGGGCAGGGATGGATGGGATATTGGGAAGGAATTCCTGGCTGTGAGGGTGGGCAGGCCCTGGCACAGGGTGCCCAGGGAAGCTGTGGCTGCCCCAGCCCTGGGAGTGCCCAAGGCCAGGTTGGAGCAATCTGATCTGGTTTAAGGTGTCCCTGCCCCTGGCAGGGGTGGCACTGGATGAGTTTTAAGGTTTTTCCAACTCAAACCATTCTGGGGTTCCCTGTGGTTGATCCACAGATGCAGCACTACTGGCTTCTTAGCAATACCCTTCAGCCTGTTCTGCTTTGATGTTATTCCCTTCTCCCTCCTCCAGGGCAGTTTTGCCTTCCTGCTGTTTGTCCCCCTGGTGCAGGGGGGCTGGAATATCAGGGTCTCCCCCCCAAATCCCTGTTGCTTGCTGGTGTGAAGCACCAGGACACTTGTGGAGGCTGTGAGGGGGTTCGATGGCATGGGGAAGCTGATGCAGCTCCAGGTCTCCTCCAGAGCTGTGGTGCCCCTGTGGGACCAGGAGACCCCCAGGGCAGGCTCAGGTCCACCCTCCTGCTGCTGGTGACTCAGGAAGGCACCTTCAGCATCTCCTCCCCAACCTCTAAAAATATCCCAGAGCCAATATCTGCAGGGCTCGAGGGGGGTTTTTTTTAGCCATTTGTGGGTTTTTTTGTCATTTCATTGTATTTCTGGCCGTGTGATTCAGAGAGGTGCTGCTCTGCCTGGGCTGTGGGAAGGGTTTGCACCTCACCCCCGAGGCAAATGCTGCTGCAGCTCATTTCTTTGTGTGTTTTGGAGGAAGTGAAGATGGATGTGTTTTAGACCCAAACTGCACCCTCCTTCCTCCCCCAGGTTTTGGGAGAATACATATAAATGTGTCCTTTTCTGTTTGTTAAATATAGCAGTGCAGAAAATGTTGCTTCAGTTTAATCTATTTTAAACTGGTTGTATGGATTAACAACCCAAGCAGGAGGTCTGTGCTGCTGTTTAAGGTGCTGTCACTGTCCTTTGGCAACACCTGTGGCTGCAGGTCCCTGGTCCCAGCCCTTTGCTGGTGTTCCTGCTTGCCCAGATATTGAAGAGATGCTGGGGAGGATGGGGGAGAACAGCTGGGGGAGTTTGGAACACACTGGAGATGCCTTCCAACATTCTGGCCTTGATGAGGTTGTGCCCTGCTGAGTTGTGTTAGAAAGCCAGACCAAGGTTTATTATTGGAGGTGCCTTTGCTGTCTCTAAAGGGCTGAATTGGAAGTAGGAACCAGAAAAAGTCACATTCCCACTGGATTGCTTTGGGTGTCCCTGGTTGTTGTCTGGGTTTGGCTGTGGGAAGTGAAGGAAGTTGCTCTGGTTTAGACCTGGAGTCACAGTCCAGGCTGAGCCTTAAGCATTGTAAATTATATAAAAATATATCTGTTGAGTGAGTGGGGGCTGTTCTTTTTTCACAGCAATGCCCGTTTGCCACCCCCATCCTGCCAGGGGCTGCCAGCTGCTCCTCTGGGAAGTGCTTGGCTCTCCCAGCCAGGAGTGGGAGCAGAGCCTGGTGAAAGTGGAACCTGAATATGTTTAGCAATTTCCTGGACAGCACCTTACATGCAGCTCAGGCATAATGTTATGTATTTAAAGAAAAGAGATTTTTTTTTTTTTCCCCCTAATCATTTGGACACAATTTTTTTTCAGAGGGGTTTATTATCCTCAGTAAGCCTGGGATAAAGGCCTTGTGTAACCTGTTAATCTGGGCCTGCCATCTGCATGTGTGTGTGTGCTCATAGGGGTGTGGGGCCGGGGGGCACAGATGGATGGGGCCCCAACTCCCTTCATCAGGAAT
Source organism: Xenops minutus (assembly GCA_035221455.1). NCBI lineage: Eukaryota > Metazoa > Chordata > Aves > Passeriformes > Furnariidae > Xenops > Xenops minutus. The sequence goes on along the minus strand of JAWWEE010000075.1, from coordinate 513,641 downwards.
GTCTCCCTTTAAGGGCTGCAGGGAGTTGGGTGTGCTGATTCAGGAGATAAAGATGAGACATCAGGCTCTGATCTCTGCAAAGCACAAAGGGATCTGCGGTTCCCACTCGAGGGAGGGAGGATGGATGGATCAGTAGACAATGGAAAAATAGGGAGATTAGAGATGGATTGGGGTGAATACATTAAATGGTTGGAGAGAGTGTGGTGTTATTAAATAGCTGCTGTTTAGGCTTCAACCACATCCCCAGGTCCTTCCACCCCCTGCCATGGGCAGGGACACCTTCCACTGTCCCAGGGTGCTCCAGCCTGGCCTTGGGCACTTCCAGGGATGATGGATGGGGCAGCCACAGCTGCTCTGGGCACCTGTGCCAGGGGGTTTCAGTGGTGGGCAGGGCTCCTCTCCAGGCTCTTGGGCTGTTTGGCCTCATGGGAAGAGCAGGAGCTGCCCTGCAGGTCTGGGATGGCTCTGGCTGTGCCCAGAGTTGGTGTTGGATGAGCTGAGGGTGGTGCCAAGAGCAGGGGCAGCTGTGGGTGCTGTGCCAGCTCTGGTGCCTGCTGTGACACTGCAGGGGAAGGGATTCTTGAACTCCTCAGGAAGGCTGGGAGAGGCTCCCTGGATCCCTTTCCCAGTGGATGAACTTGGAGTGACAGTAAGACAGTTTTCTCTGTGCCTCTGAGGGTATTTACTTTTTCCATTTCAGTTCTACATCTGTTCACTCACTGACTTGGAATTTGCAACCATCTTATTTAGGAGAAGGAATTGATTTCTTATTCTCTTACTGCTGCTCTTGCTATAATTAAAGCATATTGCAACGTGAGGAATTTCTCATGGCCTGGGAACTGCTTTGCCACTTGGGTAATTCTGTAAACCAAGAAAAGCTTTTCCTTTTCCTCTGGAATGTAAATTACAGCTACAGCTACTTTAAAGCCTTTGTTCTGCTGCAGGGGACTGAGGGGCTCTTGGTTTAGGGCAGTGCAGAGGCCTGGGGGCTTCTGCAAATCAATCCCTCAGGGATTTGGCATCCAGGCTGCTGCAGATTTGGACTGAGGCACAAACTGGTTTTGCCCAGTGTGGTGTAAATAGGAACTGGGACAAGCCTGTTCCTTCTGGGCCTTTGGGAAGGGCTCTCTGCTGCTCTGAGCATAGAAATGATGCCAGGAATGGTGGGGGATCCCCGGGGGCTGCCCAGGGCTGGGAGGGGGATGCTGGTGCTTGCCTTGGGGTCCCTGGAGGTGGGACCAGCAGTGGCCAGGACTGGGGGCAGCTCTGAAGCCTCCCGGGGGTGCCTGAATCCCCTGCTGTGGGATCCTGCTCTTGGAGCAGGCACTGAGATAAGCCCTGGGCACTCCCTAAGGGAGGCCGGTGCTGCAGCCTGTTCTGGATAGGTTTGGCTCCATTCTCAGTGTCCTTCTCCTCTTTAATAACAGAGGGCTCTGAGAGTCCCTTGTAAAACCACTGTCCATGCCTTAACCCCGCTCCTCTGGCAGGAGTCGTGTCGATGTAGAGCCCTTGTGACAGCCCTTTGCTATAAAAATATTACCTGCAATGATTTACTCCTTCCACCCCTGCTCACATCTCCAATAAACTCGCTGTCAAAGCTGTCAGAGCTCGTGTGAAAGACAGAGAAAGGAGAGACAGAGTGAAAAAACCCTGGGATCAATAAGGAACAAGAGCTTCCCCTCCCACCCTGCAGGAATGGGGCATTAATGGGCCATCGCTTAGCGGTTAATTAAAAGGAAAGTCAGCCACGTGCCAGGTTTGAGGCTGGCGCTGTCTGGCACGGGGAGCTCTGGAATCCTGAGCTTGGAGCAAGAACTGCTGTCTCATTTGCTCTTTGCAGCCAGGGTGGGCACCAGGGTGGGCAGTCAGGGTGACTCGTTCATGGTCTCTGCTCTTGCCTTACCATCCTTTTGGCTTTCCCAACAGAATCTTTAGGGATCTGGAAGTGCAAGGACTGGCACAGCTTGGTTCTGTTGGCCTCGGTCCGCCCTTCCCTGAGTGATGTGACCTGTGTTTCCCAGCCCAGAGAGCACTTTGGTTCCCTGGGGTCCCTCCAGAGCAGCTTCAGGGAACCACTGGGATATTTATTGGCCATGAGGTTCCATTCCTTGGCAGTGGGGGTGTCTCTGGATGGCCAAATCAGGACACCTTGAGTGGATTTTCCTGTGCCAGCATCTTTATCTGCAGCATCCCTGTGTGTCCCTCAGCTGAGGATGGAGGGCTCTTCTGCCTCTTTCCTCCCCTCATGGTGAGAGGAGCAGGAGGGAGCCAAGTTAGTTCATGTTGCTACAGACTCTGCTGGAATTTCTGCTCGTGGGTTTTACATTTGCAAGGAGAGATGCAAAGGAAACCAGGAGGGAAAGATGAGAATAGGATCTTTCTAGCAATGCTGCTTCTGTTCCTTGCCCTTCTGAGAGGAGCTGTGGGGGCACCATCACTGCTGCAGGGTCAGGGTGCACTTGGCATCGTTGTAAATCTGAGTAAGCCTTGCCCCTCCAGTGAGATTTCATTCTCTATTTGCTGCCATAACTGGCTTCCTGTGGTGTTGCTTGGGCTTTTTTTGAAAGATTTACTTAGTTCCCAGCTGTTGTTGCAATTCTCTTTGTCACTCACCTTCCTGTGCTCCGTGTGGAACTCATTTCAGTTCCGTGCGGGGTTTGCAGCTGAGCCCGGGGGATGGTCACGCCAGCTCAGAAAGGGATGGAACCAAAATAAGAGCCTGGAGAGCAGTGATGGGAGTGATTAACGTCAGGGAGAGCCAGGAATAGCAGAGCTGGGAGTGCAGGTAGGGAGGAAAGGAGGGAGGGGGAGGAAGAGAGCTTAGCAGAAAGATCAGTTTTTCCATTCTTCAGTGAGTGAGCATCAAAGTCCCCTCCTGCAGGGCTGGGGAGAGGGGCCTGTCCTGTCGTGTGGCTGAGCTGTGGAGCCACTCGTGCCCCAAATTAGCTTTGAGTGCAGTTTATGAATTTTCCAAACTCATTGCTACTCCCAGGACTGCCTGGAGGGACATGAGACATGGTGATAAACCAGGAGATTTCTGGAGTTTATTCCTTTCTGCTTTTTCCCTGTGCCATCAGGGTTGTTGCTGTTGGATGTTTGGTTGGCTCTCTCTCCCTGCTCCATCCATCACATGCAGTAACACCGTTTGGGAGGTGATGTAATTCTCTGGGATCTCAGCTCACCTGATGGCTGATTATGGTTTGGTGTGAACTTGCTAATTAATTTTTTGTTCTTTTCTTTAAGCTCGAGTCAAGCTGCTGCTGGTGGTGTCAGTGTAGTGGGGAGAGGGGGGCTGTACTGGTCCAGCCCAGCTGTGGGACAGAGGGAAGAATCCCTGATGCAGAATCATTCCATCATCCCCCAAATTAGGTCCCCACCAGCCTGTCCTGCTGGGCTCAGGCTGGGCTGAGCCTACCTGTGAGTAGGAGCCAGGGTTGGCACAGACCTAGGAGAGCCTGTGCCTTGGCTTAGCAGGGTCTGGCTCAGTGGGACAAGAGGTTTTCAGCAGCTCAGCACAGACTGGTTTGGGTTGGAAGGACCTCAAAGCCCATCCAGTGCCACCCCAGCCATGGCAGGGACACCTTCCACTATCCCAAGTTGCTCCAACCTGGCCTGGGACACTTCCAGGGCTGCAGCAGCCACAGTTTCTCTGGGCACCCTGTCTCAGGTTTTCTGCTCTTGGCATTAGCTCTGCAGGTGATGGCACAGGCTGTTCCAGGGATCTCCCTTCCCTCCCTACCTCAGTGCAGACATGGGAACCTCCATCTGCTGTGGCCAGGACCCTCCCAGGGAACCCTTTGCCTTCACTGGCTCCTGCTCCCAGGCTGTTCATTCACAGAGGGTTTTCCCACTCTCTGGCTGTAGCTCAGAGCCATCATCCTGAGCCATGGTGGCACCTGGAATGTGGCTTTGCTCCCTTGACCCACCTGGGCTCCAGCCTGAGCTTCGTGCCCTGTCAGGGAGACACCCACAAGGCAGCAGAAACAATTGCCAGAGGGTACAACCCCAGTTAAAACCTCCACCCTGTCTGTGCTGCCCCTGCACTCTTTGCCCAAAAGCTCCCAAATGAGGCTGTTTCTTTGCAGCCACGTTTGGCTTGGACAGGGGACTATTTTTAGCAGGAGCAGAGGGAGAGGAACCTGTTACGAGGCCCTGGGCAGCAGCAGCAGCAGCAGCAGCAGCAGCAGCAGCAGGAGGGTCTGGGAGCCACCCCAGAGCAGCTGCTCCATTCCCTGCCCACTCCCCCAACACACAGGGCACAGCCAGGCATCAGACAATCTTCCTTTAATACAAAGTCAATATATCTACATACACCGTGGTATGAAAACCACTTACTGTTTCAGTTTGAAATAACAGTGTGAAAGCAACAGCACTTTGCTCTCATACAAAGAAAAAAACCTCCCCCCTCCCCCCAACTTCTCCAGTAAGATTTTGCTGCAACATACTTAGAAATTTGGGCAACTTTCACACAAATAAGTAAAATCTCGAAGAAGCCTTTCAGTTGTTTTTTTTTTTTCTTTTTTTTTTTTCTCTTTTTTCAGTTAAAGACAGGAAATGGGTTGTGTGGGGGTTCTGGGCAGCACTTGATGGCCATGATTACCCCTTCTAGAAAAATAAAAAAAAAGGGAAAAGTCAGAGGCAAGCAGAGCTCAGGGCAGTGTGTGTTATTCCCCAGAAATCCTGTCCCTGTGCAGGGAAACTCCTCAGCATGGACACCTGGGAAGGCATTTCAGCTACACCCAGCACACAGACAGAGCTGGGCACTACCCCTCGTGGGTGCCAAGGCTCCAGAGTCAGGTCTCTGTCTCCAGCCCTCCTAAGCCACGGGTGCTGTTGCAGCTCCCAGTTCAGCCCTGGCCCTGTGTGGCCACAGCTGAAGGGAAGGGAATGGCACTGCCACCACCTCTACACCTGCTGCTCTCCCACCCTTCCAGGGACATGGGATATGTCTGTGATTGGAAACAAAAGAGCACAAAAAACCCAAAAAAAAAAATTAAAAAAAAATCCAGAAAGGACATTTTGTTCTTACATGAGCAAGTTAAACCTTTTAAATGGTAGAAAAGCAATATGTAGAAGTAGCAATTTGCACTGCATTTTTATATATCACAGCCATTACACGTAACATTTCTACAGTGAAAAAATAGACTGTCTTTGAACATAATATGAACAAATAAGCAAATTTTTCTTTTAAATTCATTGACTGATATTCTTTGTCTCTTTTAAAAAAAAAAAAAGGAAAAAATACACTATTTAAAAAAAAAGGTAATGTCACTTGTTACAGTTACATCGATACTTTAAAGAAAGCCACTCACAGTATTTGCCATTGGATGCACCTTCCTGGATCTTTCCCAGTTCTTTCACAGCTGGGGCACGTTGGGAGCTGTGCCAGGGGCCAGTGTGGGACTGGGAGCAGGGTGGGAGCTGTGCCAAGGTGGTCCTGGGACAGTCCTGAGAGTAGCTCCACGTGGCTCCCAGAGGTGAGGGCTGGCAGCAAGAACCACTTGGATATTGGGAATAACTCATTCCGGGTGTTCCTGGGGCTCCTGGCAGGGAGATGCTCCCAGCAGGAATGGGGGGTGAATGTGCAAAGAGCCTGGGGAAGGGGCTGCCTCTCTGCTCGGGGTGTCCCACCCTGCTCAAAGCAAAGCCAGATGTGCTGGAAGGGGAGCAGAGGCAGCAGAGAGTGAGCCCAGGGGAGGGGGCCACCCCACACAGCCAGCTCTGGGGTTTGGTATTTCTCTCTCTTTCTCTATCATTTTAAATATCCTAAAAAATAAATTTTGGAATTAGAAGAAATGAGGAATGTTCCAAGTATTCAAAATGTGAGCTATAAAACCTCTGGCGTGGCAGGGGCATTCCGTGAATGCTGTTTGCAAGGTGCCTGCAAGCCCAGAATCCTCCCAGTGCTGCTACTGAGGTTAGTAAGACTCCAGCTAGAAGAACTCCTGACCCTAAGTTTGCCCAAGTGCTGACATTTAGTTCCTTTTCTTTCACAGAACACCTTCAATTCTGCAAGTGACTTCCTTTAAAGACTGCCAACTATATTAGTAAATAAACTGAACTCTAATGATGTAACCAAAGTCGGTTTTTTCCTTCCCTTCTCCAGCAGAAACATTTCCCAAGGTGTGTTTGAGCTTTTGGATCTGTTTTCACCGTGTCCATCCATCCTCCACAGCCAACACCACTTGAGGTAACAAGAGTTCACCACTTCCAGCAGCCCCTCAGCCCCTCCCGAGCTCCTTGGGCGGGCCAGGTTACACCATGGAGTTCCCGAAGGGCTGTTCCTTCCAATGCTCCCCCTGCTCCCCGATGCATTGTCCACATGAAAAGGTACTTCTTCTGAGTCAGTTTTGTAAGTTCAAGCGCTCCTCCTGGGTCAGAAGAGGCCTTCCAGGACTGAAGTGGTTGGTAGAGTCTGCACAACGATGGCTTTTTATGTTGCATAGTGATCAAAACTTCCCAGATACTCCAGAGCTGCCTGGTAACAGAACTGATATTCATCCTGCCAAGAGCAAAGAGAACCAGCTTCAGAGTGGGAAACAGCTCCTCAGGTCCCTGTCCTGCTTTCCAGGCAGCACAAAGCTGAGCAGGAACCTCCCTGACTCCCTGGGAGGGGAAAGCACAGCCCATCCCTTCATGTCTATGTCTCTCAGGCACTAAACATCTCCCCCCTCACCAGTGTGGGCTGTGCAGAGAGGCAGGTGAGTCTGAGGCTGCCAGACAGGGATGGAATCCTTAAGGGACTTTATAACAGTAGGAATTGGCATTTATTTATTTATGTAGTATTATTTAGGTAAGATCAGCAGTGCAGCCTGGGCTTGCTGAGTAACCTCAGGGGAGGGTTTGATAAAGGCCAGGCTGGCCAGGGCTGGGAGCAGGGACCTGGTGGGAGGTGTCCCTGCACATGGCGTGGAACGAGAAGGGCTTTAAGGTCCCTCCCAGCCCAAACCACTCCATGATCCTAAAGGCAGGAAGCACCTTGGACTTGGCCAGGGCAGCCCGGGGTCCCCACCCCCTCACCTCTGTCTGCACCATGGCAGGTCGTTGTGTTCGCAGCATCTTCACTGTCTGGAAAATATCCACAACGCCCTCGTAGCGCATCCGCTCCAGGACGATGCTCAGGGTGATGAACACTCCGGTCCTGCCCACGCCAGCACTGCAGGACAGCACAGCAAACAGGGAGTGGCACGGCACAGGGGAACGTTAATTACTGCTAATGTGTAACATTCAATTTAATGATTTGAAAAATGGATCATCCTCTCCTGCCCAGGAGTGGGGAGGTGCAATTCTTGCTGTCAGCAACCATTAGTGGTACAGAACTGGGCTGAAAGTGGCAAAACCAATATTTCTAACTTTGCAGGTCAGATATAATATATATTACATGCATTATATATATAAAAAGCATTATGAGTGTATCAGCATTTTATACCCCTCCTCTAAGTATAGTGTCAAAAGCCTTGTGGGTAGTGCCCAGGCCTGAAGGGAGATGGATTTGGGAGCAGAAGCAAGTGTTTGGCACTGACCCCTCCAAGAACTCTGCCTGCAAAGATGGGGAAATAGTTGGATTTCAATTCCTTTTGCACCCCCAGATGAATGAGGTGCTTCCATCTGCACCTGCCTACCTGCAGTGGACAGAGATGGGGCCATCCTGGCCAAACTGCTCCTTGGTCTTGTGTACCTGTCCAATGAAGTCAATGAAACCTTCTCCTGATTTTGGCACACCTTGTTCTGGCCAGTCAGTGAACTGGAACTGACGAACAGTTCGTGACTGACCGTCCTGGGGGAGAAAACAGGAACAGTTAAAACAGCCTGGAGTTGTGAGAACAAGTAGAAGAGGCAGAAAAGAAATTTAAAAAAAAAATAAATCTGTTGCTAGTTTGTTAAAGGGCATAAAAAGCTGAGCCAGCTCTGTGTTCTAGTGAAGTGCACACGTATTTCTTATCCAGATCCACCATGATGAAGCTGCTTATGTTGCAGTTGACATTCCCAGAGTGGGCCTGTCAGCACAGATCCATATCCTGGCAGGTGCTGAAAGCTCTGACCACTGCAGACAGCACAGATGGAGTCTTCAGCAAGGGAACAGTCAAGGTGAGGTGATGGCCTCTCTATCAATCTTCACCAAGTGTTGCCAGAGTGTCAGAATTACAGCTGACAGGAAGATAAATCTTGTTCTACGAGGACTGATGAGGCATCCTCCTTCTCAACCTTGCAAATTGAATTATCAGGTTCTGGAATACTCTGACAACCTCAAAAGCAAAGACTCTGCTGTGAAAAGGAGGGTTACATTTGCTAAACAAATTTGAACGTTGTTTTGGATGAGAAATCTGACACTGAACTGAAGATTATTGGAGTGAATGTGTCCCTTTGAACATGACTGACAGTGGCTCCTCTTCCAGCCAGAGAAGTGCACGTTTTCTGTAGGGTGCAGAGAATCCTTTGCAAGGTTTTTATTAGCTTTGTGGGGAAATACTTTCTGCTTTCATCTCAAGTAAATCCAAAAGTCAGGCACATTTCTACCAAAGTGACTCACGACTGTGAGAGAGCTTAGAAATTACTGCCAATTTGTAAGAACAAATACTCAAGTACAATCTGTGTGTGTGTGTTCTGTTCCTCAGCACAACTGAGCTCTCGGGTACACAGTGGGATTCTTGGGGTTGTCACAGAATCACCAAGGCTGGAAAAGCCCTCCCAGCCCCCGGAGCCCACCCTGTGCCCGATGCCCACCTTGTCCCCAGCCCAGAGCTCTGAGTGCCATGGCCAGTCCTGCCTTGGGCACCTCCAGGGCT
>JAWWEE010000075.1:443350-504755 GCA_035221455.1 Xenops minutus | reverse complement strand
GAGCTCTGAGTGCCACGGCCAGTCCTGCCTTGGGCACCTCCAGGGCTGGGCACTCCAAACCTCCCTGGGCAGCCCCTTCCAATACTGAACAACTCTTTCCATGAAGAAATTCCTCCTGATGTCCAACCTGACCCTCCCCTGGCCCAGCCTGAGGCTGTTCCCTCTCCTCCTGTCCCTGTTCCCTGGGAGCAGAGCCCGACCCCCCTCCTTGTCCTGTGCCAGGGCAGGAGTTGGACTCGATGATCCTTGGGGGTCCCTTCCAACCAGGATATTCTGTAAATTCTCCTCCACTGATAATCCCAGACTTTGCCAGAGAAAGTGTTTTCACCTCAGCCTTTCTTTAAGGACTCAAACCCACTAAGCCCACCAAACCCTGTGTTTGCTGCCAGCCCCTTCCCCCTCCCCGTGTTGGAGCCCCAGCACCTACCCTGGCATCTGTGACCTTGAACTCCCGCAGGATGTACTGGGGCATGTTGTACTCTGCCATGGGATCCACGACGAAGTACTGGTACCGTGCCGAGCGCTCCGCGGGCCAGTACTGATGGCACTTTTCCTGCCCAGGGCCAAGACAGGTCCCTGTTAGTCCTTGTCCCCAGAATCCTCCCCCAGCCCCCTCAGCCCCCACTCACCCGCCCCATCTCGCGAAGCTTCGTCAGCATCACGACGATGGTGGAGTTGTTCTCCCACAGCATCCGCCAGAAATCCTCCGTGGTCTCTGCCAGCGGCCCCTGCGTGGCAATGTAGGCCTTCTGCTGCCTGGGGGAGAGCCCAGAGACAGGGCCATCAGGGGATGGACAAGTGCCTGGCTGGAGGCTTTGGGAAGTGCATGGAAAGGCTGGAGGGCAGGACAGCAAATGGAAACTCTCAGGAAGGACAAGAACAGTGCGAGGTCAAAAGGGGGGGAAGTGTTTTTGGGGCTAATAGTAAAAAAAAGGGCAATGGTGAAAATTTCCCTAAATATCACTTCCAAGGAGTACAACAAGCTCACTCTACCATGGTGCCCTACATGGAAAAAGGTGTACCATGCTCGATTCTGGATTCCTGCATCTGGGAACTAGAGAGGTTATGGAGGAACTGGAACCAGATCCTGAAGGGGTTCCTCTCCTGAAACTGGAGAGGTTGTGGACTCCCCCTCCCTGGGAGTGTCCAAGGCCAGCTTGGACAGGGCTTGGGGCAACCTGGGATAGTGGAAGGTGTCCCTGCCCATAGCAGGGACAGGGCATGAGATGGGCTTTAAGGTCCTTTCCAACCCAAAGCAATCTGTGATTACTTTTCTGGACCTGAACAGCACCAAGAATCCAGTCACCAGGCATGGAGCTGCCCTAACCCTGGTGCCATGGCTGGGCCAGCACTGCAGGTGCCCCTGGACATGAGAGAACCTGCAAATGGGGGTGCTTTGTTGCCTCAGTTTGGGCTCCAAAGCTGCAGCTCCAGGGCTGACACACAGGGCTGTGCTGCCTGGGGGAGCTGTCAGGATTGCAACAGCCCCAAATCACAAACGTAATAAAAACACTAATCCGTATTTAGAAACCCCCCAGAGGCAAAATCCACCCCTCATTGCCACTCTGTGTCTGTTTAGGCCCTGCAGCTGGAGAAGGGCTGGGTTGCTCCAGGGACTCACTCAAGTAAGACCACAGGGCAAACACCTTATCAGCAGGCTGGAGCTGGGGGTGTGGGAGCTTCCCTACGGCTTCACCGTGCTGTGGTGCCAAGGCACAGGGCGGGTGCTGAGCCCAGCCAGCCCTGGGGCCGTGGGGCCAGCCCTGGGGGGCAGCAGTACCTGTAGCCGTCGATGAAGCTGGCGTTGATGTAGTCGGAGCCCTCGACGCCGCGGATGGGCTGCAGACACACCCGCGTCGTCTCGTAGGGCATGATGTTGACCAGGCGGTTCTTGAACTTGTTGCAGGGGAGGTTGGCGCTGATGAAGCGCGAGGTGTGGGCTTTGGAGTTGGCCAAGCGCTGTGGGCAGAGAGAGCACAGCCCTGCTCAGCCTGGGCCAGCACACTGACCTCCCCTCCCTCCCCTCCCTCGCAGTGCCCTCCTGTGGGGGGTGCTTTTTTTGGGGGGTGGGGACAGAGTCTGAGCAAATCCCCAAGCAAAGCTTTTAGAATAATAATAAAAAATTAAGAAACACAAGAGGGAGCAAATTCGACCTTAATTTGAAGTGACCAGAGGAGCCTCCTGCAGTACCAGGCAGGTCTCCCCTGGGAACTGCAGCAGTGTAACTCAGATGAGTAATTACCTCGAACATGGAACCAGAACGTTCCCATCAGCCTCATAAAGGCTCTGTGGCTGCTGTGCCCCAGTGAGGAATGCTGAGCTGTCCCCAGCCAGCAGCCCTTACCTTGAACTCCAGCTCCATGCCCGTCACGTGCTCTCGGGCCTCGATCTGTGCCAGTTTCTGGATGTAGCTGTAGAGGTTCCGAGCGGGCACCTCGGTGTTGCCGCAGGCGACGGCCTCGAGCAAGGCATCGTGGATGAAGCTGTACTGGTCCTCTGTCTGCACCATGTAGTTGCGCTGGGACCTCATGAGAGTGACGTGCCCATAAATGTCCACTGTCTTCTCATGCTTGATCCTCTCCAGCATGGCATCGATCACGATGAAGCAGCCGGTCCGGCCGACGCCCGCGCTGGGCACAGGAGGGGAAGAAGGAGGGGCTGGATTATTGTGCTGCTCAGGAAGTTACTGCAGGAGGTCACCCACGAGCAGGGATCTTCCCACTGCCACAAACCCAGGGTACAGACAGGGGCACGAGGCAGAGAGCAACCAACACACACACTTGGGGATCAGGAGGGAACCACAGCCTTGGCAAACAGCTGCTGATGGAAGGAGGCAAAGGAAATCCTGGCAAACCAGCCAAGAATGGTGGGATTTGGGGTTTTCCTGTGCAGGGCCAGGAGCTGGACTGACAATCTTTGTGGGTCCCTTCCAACTCAGGAGATTCTCTGGGGGTGAGTTCACATTATGTTTTTTCTTGAATTAAAGGAACTTGTCAGTTGGAACTGGTGCTGGAAATGTTCCTGCCCACTCACCTCAGTGTGCTGCTCTTGGTACAGTTCAAAACACTCTGCTGGAGGGTTTGGAGAGGTGTAGAACACACACTGGAGGACAGTGGTGACTCCAAAGTCACTGCTGCTCCCAGTCACTCTGGTGTGTGAGCACAGGGCTGCCCTGGGGCCAGCAAAGCCTACACTGGAACCTAAAAGCCCCATTTATCTGAACTCTATCCATCAGCACCCCAGTGCTGCCACCCCACCAGGGAGGGGCTGCTGGGTCAGACCAGTGGGTGGAGAAGCCCCTCTGCCCCACACAGGCCTCAAAGAGTTTGTGACATAGAGAGGTTTGCTTTGAGCAGCTCAGTTTAGCCACAACTTCCCAAACTAAGCTTTTATGCCCCCTGAGGACAGGCTGGAAGAGGCCAAGCTGCCTCTGGTGAGGTGCCTATTGCCCCCTGCCCCCTGCTCTGCCCCATCTCCTCATCTGTGACACCCTGGGAAGACACAGCTGTGCCAGCTCCGGGCTTGAACAAAGGGCTGGCATGATGTAAAGGCCGAAAAAGCCTGTTTAATTACTCAGATCTCTGAGCAGCTGAGAAACCACTGATGTAATGAGTAACATGCCTCATCTCTCTTCCTAAATGTTTTGTGCATCGGGGTAACATCAGACCTGTGTGTAATGGCATTTGTGCCTCAGCGGGGCTCGGTGCTCTGTGCCTGTGCCCCTGCTAATAAAGGGTTTCCTTTTACCATTCCAATGCTGTCTCTTTTTTCATGGAGTCCCCTTGATCTCTGTTAATTAGACTGCCTAACACCTGAACCAAGCAGGTTACTGGAGCTTTGGCAAGAATTTAGTAGCTGATCTGGGAGCTGGTTGTAAGCTGACAGCTCCTCTTTATTCATTTTTCGAGGTGCACAACAATTGCCATCTGCAAGGGCAGTGATAAGTTGCCCACTCACAAAGGCTGTTTAAATGGCATCCTCCAGCAGAGGCAGGATTAGCCTCCCCAGCAGCCTGTGCAATGCAGAGCTTCCCTCAGTGCCCAGGGACCCACAGGCTGCTCCCCACCCTCCCCAGGACCACGGGGGATTTATCTGCTCTGAGGCTTCAGGCACTCGTTGTTGGGTTGGAAATTGAATTAGGGGATTCACCCTGCCTTCAGCTTGGCATTGCCAGGGTGGCTGCAGCACTCAGAAACCCCTGCCAAGCACTGCCAGCTCTGCCTGGACAGCTGGGGCAGCTCTGCCTCCCCAACACCCCCCACAGCTTCTGAGGTCACACCTGATCCTGATCCTCCTCCTTTCCCACTGTGACCTCAACCAACCTCCACATGCAGAACCAGACACCAGTACAGCACTGGGCACTTCCCACTGCTTAACAAGATCATCAAACCTCAGACTGGTTTGAGTTGGAAGGGACCTTAAAACTCATTTCATTCCACCCCCTGCCCTAGGCAGGAACACCTTCCACTAGCCCAGGCTGCTCCAAGCCCCATCCAACCTGGCCTTGGACACTTGATCCGAGTGGTTTGTTACAAACTACACCTCATCATCTCAGGCAGTGCTGGGCTCAATGGAACCAGCTCAGAGGCTGCCCAGAACTCACCCCCCAGGACAGCCCTCAGCAGCAGCCCCCTGTGCAAATCCACAGCCTCCTCAACGTGTGCCTCCCTCAGGTGGTCCCACACAAGAGCCAGGGGAGGGGAACTGGTACCTGCAGTGCACCACGATGGGACCAGCGTCGGGGGGGTTGCAGGTTTTCACCCGCCTCAGGAAAGCCAGGAAGGGGGTGGGATACTCGGGAACGCCGTGGTCGGGCCACGCCGTGAACTGGAACTGCCGCACCTCGCGCTTCTCACTGGAGCCGTTCTGGGGGCACACAGGAGCACCAGGAGTCAGGGGGGCACCAGCACCCCAAACCAGCCGTGCTGTGGGGAGAGGGCACAGCCCAGCTCCACCCTCCAGGGGAAACCAGGGGCAGGAACAGGCTCACCTTGTGGAGGGAGAAGGTGCGGACGCAGAACGTGGCCAGTTCAATGGTGTCCAGTAACGTCACCTGAATCATCCCGTAGGTGTCCGTGCCCCGGCCTGGCCAGTACTGGTCACACTTGATCTGGAAGACAGGAGGGATGGCTCAGTGCTGGCACAGCCCCTCTGCTGCTGGGGAAGCTTGTTCCCCAACTGCCCTGATGGTTCCAGGTGCCAAAGGGAAGGAGAGGTGCAAGAAATGTCTCTCCAGAGCACCAGGACAGGGTCAGACCCAGCAGGAAAAGCCCCTCCTGACTAAGCACAGGCTTTGATGCCACATCAATCCCATGGACAACAGAGTGGAATGATCTTGAAGATTAAAGGGAACGTACTGGGGCTTGTTAAATGAGAGAACTGAATGTGAAACCTACCACATGATTAACTCTGAGACAGAACTAACGGAGCAGGCAATGGGATCTTCTCCTGGAGTTGCAAAGGAGGCTGCAGCCTTCCAGGGTGAATGATTTGTTTTTTAAAAAGCAGTGAATCACTGAATTTTCAGGGTGCTGGCAAAGCAGGCAGAAATCCCCCACTGGCTGCACATCAAAGGGATTTGCTGTTCCCCAACTCTGCCCTCCAATCCCCCAGGATTATGACTAACCAGTCATCCCTCTCATGCCTCTTACCCGTGATTTCTCCTCCAGCTTAGTCATCATAACAATAGTAGCTGAACGCTGCTCCCACACCATCCTCCAGAAGTCTCCAAAGGTTTCTGGCAGAGGCCCCTGAGTGGCAATGTAGGCGTTCTGCTTCCTGTAGCCATCGATGTAGTTGGCATTGATGTAATCACTGCCCACAATTCCTGTGTGGAACCAAAAGATCAGGGAATTGCACAGGACTTTATACAGCTTGAGGCACGAGATCTTTGCAGGGATGTTGTTAGAGAGAATTCCCCTGCAGAAACACCTTCATGGCTCGTTGGGTCAGAATCACAGCTGGGAGAAACAGGCTCTTGGCATGTTTTTCCCAGCTCAAGCTCCTGCATTGCATGGAGACAAGTAACTCCTTGCAAAAGATATTGAAGAGACCGAGTATCAAGCCTTGAAATCACGGTCTTTTTCCTCCTGTGGCCAACAGGAGCAGGCCCAGGGCTCCTGCTGCACTGCTCTCCAGCAGGACAAACCCAAGTCCTTGGCCCAGCACGCCCCAAGCCCAGGCAGCAACTGCAGCTGGTGGATGACTGTGTGGTCCATCATCTCATCCCAGGCAGTGAGCTACAGCTGGACAGAGCAAGGAATAAAAGCAGGCTTGACTCAGCCAGTGAAGGCTTTGAAATTACAGGCTTTGACTCACTGTAAATTGCCCGCTGTCATTTTTAGGAGTGGGGGTTTTTTTCTGCTCGCAAGAGTTACAGGCTATTGAGTTACAGCTGCTCGTGGGTTCTTGCTTGAGGGTTTGGGATGAGCAGGAGGCAGTGCCAGAGCGAAGGGAGTGATTGGGACATGGCAGGAGAAAGCTGCTCTGAAGTTAAAATGGACCCTGGCAAGCAGAGCTGCTCAGGTTCAGCTCCAGAGAGCTGCGCCTGGCACGGAGCTGGTGGGTGGTTTGGCCCATTCCTAATTCCAGCCGAGCGGCTGGCAAGGCTGGCAGGATCTGCTAACCCATAATTAGCTCGGTGCTGAGCCCTTCCCTCCTGTCTCGAGGGGAGCCAAGGCTGGGGAGCAGCACCAACACCAAACTGGGCTGCAGCAAAAGGCCTCGGTGCTGCTGGCGAGGTGCGATCCCAGAGCTGCCTGCCAGTCCTCAAGGGCACTCAGCGTTTCAGCTGCTGCTACAAATGGCTTTTCAATGAATTTCTGGAGGGCTCCCTGCCCCCATTCCCTCCCAGCCTGGTACTTCAGGAGGGAAGGCAGGAGGCTGTGCAGGGATGTGACCAAGGCTGAGCTTCCAGAATGAATCTCCTCTCCAGCTCTCTGGGGCCCACTCTGATTGAACTGGGTGGCCACGAGCTCCTGCACTGCTTTGCTGTGTGACAGGCCCAGACTCAGAGAAGTCACAGCATTAAAGCCACTACTTCTTCCTGACCAAGCAGCCAGTGACATTCTGTGGCCTTGGCAAAGGCAGATTTAAAGCAAAGAGAAAGCAACAATTGATTCCTCCAGCTCCTTTCATCTTCCAGCCCAGAGCATAAAATACAGTCCTGCAGGCAGGAGCACACCAGCCAAGACATGTCAGAACCTCTCAGAAGCTTGAAAATTCAACCTTGGCCCATCATATTTGCACCACTGGCCCTTCACAGAGCCCCTGGGCAGAGCTGGGACTGCTGCCTCTATCCAATCCTGTGATCCAAGACCAGCCCAAGTGTCCTTCCCTCCTACCCTTGTGTTCTTCTCCTTTTCCTTGAATGACAAGGCAACTTTTTAAAGCTTCTGCCTTCCTTGACTCTTACAATATTAATCTCAGAATTAAACCAAGCCAGAACACAGTCAGCTTCACAAGGAGAAACACTTAAAACCCTCTAACAGCAGGCCAGACCAAGCAAGATTCGTGCAGGTTTTTGGCAAGTCACCACACTCTGCTGCTGCCTCAGGACCAGCTCTTCCCCCTCCCCATGACCCTTGGAGTCAATCAAGGGACATTATTCTAACAATTCCCTGCTCACAAAGGCTCCTGAATGAACCTCTCCATTCACCAGGCAGTCACCAGGACATCCCACATCCTCTCTGCTCCGAGGATTAGCTCTTGGCAATGCAAGACTGGCCTCAAACACTTTATCCCCACAGAGCAGCCACAACCTGGGCCCATTAAACTCCACTTTTATCTGGGCAGCAGCAACCCAACCATCTGCCCTGCTCAACTCCATCTCAAGCCTCTCTCATCCTGGCCTGCACTGGAGGTCTGTCAAGACCCACGAGCTGTGAAATTTCATGTCCATTTTCTGAGTGCACCATCGCTCACAGAAGCAGCTCAGGAAACAGGTTGTGACCCACCAGGCTCGCCCTAACCCCTTCTTACCCCGAGCCTTTCAGGGGCCAGGCACATCAAGTGCTCTTTAGGCCTGTGCTGATGCTCACACGTGTACAATTAGCCTTGTGTTACCTCTCAGTCATCCCTGCACAGCCACGCTCCACGTTCCCTGCCACCCACCACCTCACTCCTGCTCTCTCTAAAGCACCATGTGCTCTGAATTCTTCCTGTTAGTCACAGATGTAACAAACAGGGATCTCCAAGCAAAGGAAAGACAGTTCCTTGATAAACCAGCCCTTGAAATGAGGGATTGCAGCTCCAGGGAATATGTCAGTTCCCAGAATTTAACAGAGATATCTCCTGTTTGCTCAACTCCCAGGGAGATGTTAAGAGAATACAAACAGGGAGGAGAGCAGGGCACGTGAGATGTGTTCCAGCAGCACCTGGAGGAGCAGGGCTGCTCCCTACCTTCGATGGGCAGCAGGATGACACGTGAGTGGTCGTAGGCGATCACGTTCGCGTAGCGGTTCTTGGGCTTGTTCACCTCGAGGTTGGAGTGCTCCCAGGTGAACTGCTGGCCAGGGTCAATGGACTGGAGGAATTGGGAAAGAGAATAGAAGAGTCAGTGAGGAGAAGGGCAGCAAATCAAGCTCTGAACACCTCGTCCCACATGGGACATCGCAGCTCAGATCTCGCTTAGGGATGAGCGATCACCGCTTGTTTCCCCCAACTCTGCTGTGGGAAAGGCCCAGTGGCACAGCTCATGTCCCATCTTCCTTGGCCACCCATAGCAGGGTATCTGGGGTAATTCCCCCTCTGGCATGATGCAACTCGTGGCAAAAGCCCCAGTGCAATTACAGGCTGCACTGGGTTGGTTACAGCCCCACTCAGCACCAAAGGTGTCCCAGTTCAGAGGGCAGAGAAATCCCCACGGGAGCCTGGCATGAGGCAGCTTCCTGCTCACAGGGCAAGGAGTGCAGCCCCCAGCACAGAGCAAGGGTAAGGACCCCCTCCCTAAGACACTCAATCAACATGGATTTTTCCTAGAAGGGATGAAGGAATAAGCAATTAAATGCACCGGAGAGAAAAATCCCCTCTGCCCGTCCTAGTGATTTATGCCAGGTTTGGTGGGTAGGTTTTTTTCTCCCCCTCTCTCTAAAGTCCAGCTGTCCCAGATATGGAAATTAGGTTAATTACGTTTACCTCTAAATCCTCAGCCAGAGAATTAAATAAAACAAGGGCTTAATTCCTTCATCATTTTGCAGAGCCCTTGGGGTTTACCTCAATTGGAGGCTTGGCAGGAGCGTGCCGAGCTGTTTCCTGCTGTTTGCTCTCCCTTTCCCTGCCACCCCTCAGGGACAGGTCCCAGATCCATCCCTCTGACCCTTGCCTGGCCCCCGCTGCCCTCCCTGCCTGTGCCCACCCTGGAGCTCCCCAGGCCTGTTGTGGCAGCGCTGGTACAAAACCACCCAAAACCCCTCCTCCAAAGCGTGCCCCTGCACTCTGGCTGCAGAGAATTTCTAACTAATGGGTATTTATACTATTGTAATGTGTCTGTTTGCTCTCCATCCCTCTAATCATGCCTCGCCTTCACTTCATTAGTGATGTTTGTTCAGCTCTGGCTCTCCCACTGGAGGAGGTTGGGCTGGCACGGAGCCAGGGCACTTGGGATATGGCATTATGCAAATCAGCCTCTGGAATCTGGATGGAGCACATTAACGGGCTGCTGCTGCCCCCGTGGCCCAGCGTGGGGGAGAGAGCCCAGCAGAGCAAAAGATGCCTTCTCCAACATGGACCCACCCCCTGTCTGGGGCTGTGGAGCTGAGAGCAGGGGGCTGCTTCCCTGAGTCAAGAGCAGGGAGGAAGCATCCCTTTGTTTGGACAATATCCCCTGCACACAGACTGAGGCAGTCTAGACTAGTTATTAGGCTAAAAATATCAGGCCATTTATGGCTTTCAACAACAAAACCAATAGTGGAGAAAGACTTTTTTACAAGGGCACGGAGTGGTAAAACAAGATCAAATGGCTTTAAACTGAGAGTAGGTTTAGAAGAGATTTGGGAGAAATTGTCCCTTCTGAGGGTGGGCAGGCCCTGGCACAGGGTGCCCAGAGAAACTGTGGCTGCCCCATCCCTGAGAGTGTCCAAGGCCAGACTGAAGCAACTTGGGCTAGTGCAAGGTGTCCCTGCCCGTGGGAGGGGGGGGCACTGAACAGGCTTTAAGGTCCTTCCAACCCAAACCATTCCCTCTGCACTGGAAGAATCCCACACCCTGCTCTGCCCCTGCACAAGGTACAGATCAGCCTGTTTCCTCAGCCTCAGCTCAGCTGTGGAAACCTCCCTGCTCAGCTCACTTAACCTCAGCTGTCTAAAACTGGGTGTCACATTCCTTGGTTTGGTCCTCTCTGTGTCCAGCAGCCCAACACAGGCACACCCAGGACAACTCCCCATCCCATCCAGCAATCACCTTCCAGAGCTGCATCCCCTTCTCCAAGAGGGCTCAGCCCCTGCTCACTGGGCAGGAGCAGCTCAGGGCCCAAACCTTTTCTGATCTGGAACTGAACCCAGTAAAGCACTAAGTAATTAACCTCCAACCACAGAAAACTTTTACATTTCAACTACCCACATCCTTAGGACAAAGCTATGTTTATCTGGATGAAGGCCTGCCTGAATTCCTTAATTCCTGGCTCTGCAAACCCATGCACAGCACTCACTCTTGCTCATACCTCATACTCTTGGGATAATTTCAGATTATCATTAGCTTTGAGATGCTCTGTGTGTTCAGCCAGCTCGGAAACGGGGATGGGTGGGTGGCTGAGCATACCTAAAAGACAAGAGAGCAGGAAAAGAATCTCATTTAATAATAACTAAAATTCACAACCGTTGCGCATTTCATAAGAAAGAAGAAACAAGAAAAGAAAATAAATTACAATGTAAGATCTGCAATGAAAGTAGGGAGGTTAGAAGAGAAGAATTCAGGGCTCGAAATTGTGTCCTTGGAAGTAAAAAAAAAAATAAAAATCAAGGAAATAAAAAAAATAACAGTAAAATGAGAGTGTTCCCATGATGGCCCCATTTTCAATGTGTAAATCAGAGCAAAACAAAAGGAAAATCCGAAGAGCAGCTGCGTGTTAGCAATTCCAATAGTGGACTTGGAATGAGCAAAGGCTGCCAGAGGAACCCACGCAGCAAATGGCACAGCACCCGCCGGGACCAGGAACCGACTCCAACAGAAAAGGAGGGCAGGGGCAGGATCAGCCAACCATGGGGATGTGGGGCAGGGGATGGCAGTATGCAGATGTGGGGAAGCAGGGGAGGCTTTTCAGGAATTGGACTTGATGATCTTTAAGGTCTTTTCCAACCTCAAGGACTCTATGGGTTGTCCTTTGCACAACATGGGCTCTGTAAGTTCTCAGTCTGAGGCCTGGCCTCCACCATTCCCAGAGGGCAGCCAGGCATGAAACACCAAGCACTGGCTCCTCTTCCCACTCGTGGCTAGGGATGATGTCCCCTGTAGAGTACAGTCAGCCCTCCCTCCCTCCCTCCCTCCCTCCCTCCCACCACACCAGGCTGTACTGACCCCAGCCAGGCTCTGCTGGGAATGTCGGTACCTTTTGGGATGGAGAGACAGGAGACCCCCCGGCCCCTTCTCACTCAGGGGATTGGAACAATTTCCTGCAGAGCCTGATGCCCCCTGCCCTGGCACACCTGCTGCCCCTGCAGTGCTGCCCAGCACTCTGGTGTGCTGGTATGGAGGCAGTCAGAGCTGCCAGGGAGCACATGGGATCCTCTCCCAGCCATACTGGGGTCCTGCTGGGTCAGACTGGGGCACAGCTCAGCCACCCACGGGGTGAGCAGCCACGGCTCACTCAGCTCTCAGCCTGGGATTTGCACATCCTGCTCTGAAAGGGGCAGCTGGAGCTCTGGGAAGAGCAGGGATCCTTCCTTTCCTGCCATCTCAAAGAGCTACGCTACAAATCCAGGTGGAAAAGCGCTCCGTGCTCTGCTCATCTGCATTGGATCATGTTTTTCCAAAGGCTTCCCATGCTGTCTGCCAGCCAGCCCTGCTCTGGATGGCATGGGAGAGCAGCATGCTCAGAAGCCCTGGGCAGTGCCCCGATGAGAAGGACAGGAGTGGAGAAGAGATGGAAGCCAGGGAGAATTTCGAGCCCCGTGGGTGTTGGTGGGTGACAAAGCAGCGGCGGTGGCAGCAGCATGGTCAGATACTCTGAAAACTCAGCACAGAGATGGCAAAGCAAGCATGACATCCTCAGTTTTACAGTGATTTGGGAGAGGTGCTGCCTCCCCCAGGCCTGGGCACAGGATTAGTCAGTCATACCAGGATGGGCTTCTCCTAACCTAATGGGACATCTATTTTCAGCAAAAGGAAATCTGGCTGAAAATAGAAGAAGGGGGGAAACAGACCAAAAAAGCTCAAATAACTCCAAAGTGCTCTGGAAGCTGCACTGGCTCCATTCTAGTCTGCTGGGGATCAGGGCAGGAAGCCCCTCTTGGCTTCTGGAGGAAAAGCTCCCATTTCATCTCTTGCTGTCCTGGCCCATTGTGACTGGAGAAGGATTTGTCCCCCTGGAGGGAGGGTGGCACCCACGTGCACTGGGGGTGTTGGGAGAAGCTGGTCCTCTTTATGTCTGTGTGGGATGGGAAGGCCACCCTGGCTGAGATGTTCCAAATCAGACACCAAACCAGTTTAACAAAATCAACACTTCCCTCAGGGTCTGTCCTGCCCCTGGAAGCGAGGGCTGAGGAGGGCAGTGAACACACCATGGGCTGGAGCATTAGAGAAAAGCCAAACCCTACCCAAAGCAACTCTTGGCACCTCAATCAGCTGTTTCCAGATCTCTGGGGGTCACTGACTCCTTCCCCCAGGCAGCTGCCACCTCCTAACTCCAAAAATCCAGAGATTATGTGCTGAGAAACACAGCACCATACACGAAATCCCAACTGATGGACACACAGGTCAAAGGGAAAAAAACAACACCCAGAAGCCCCAGTAATAATGAGCAAGAAAAAACCTCAGACTCTCCTTGGCTCAGAAGTCCTGGAGCAACATGTGTCACTCTTTCTGAGCCAGTGGGCTCCATGGGAAAGGCCCACTGCGCCAATCTGGAACACGGAGTCACACTCCTCTTGAAGGAATTTCACAAGTTTCCCTCATAAAAGCTCCAGAAAAAATCCTCAGTGTGAACAGCTCCTGAAAACCAGCTCTGCCCTTTGCTGGGAACATCCTGCTTCCCCTCCAACCTCCTGTGACCAGCACTGGCTGGGAGCACAAGGGAACTCGCCTTGTTTTGCTGCTGTTAGGGACAGAATCTCCTTGTGGGATTGATTTCTAGGGCTTTTTAGCACAAAAGAACACCAGAAACCTCTGCAGTGCTAAACATGTCCCTGGTCAAAATGCCAAGTGCATGGGGGTTCCATTAAGATCCAAGAGTTTGGTATTAAACAAGGCAGGAGCACTTCCAGTGGCACCAGCCACGCTGCTGTGTCAGCAGAGCAGCTGCTCTTTGCTTTAATTCAACAACTCATTCTAAGGTATGAAGGGAAATGGCTCACAGGTTCCTCTGCTCAGTGGCCTCTTGGCTACTGCAGGGAACTCAGCCAGGGTGGCAGTGGGAGCCAGGAAAACACAAACAAGCCCTCTGTTACAGTCAGGGGGTTGAGGAGAGGTGGCAGCAAACTGGCATGACAGTGACAGCAGCATTCCACACCAGAGAGACCAATATTTGGACTCAGTTATTCAGGAAACATCCCAGCCCTTGCATCTCAGAGCACAAGCAGCATCTGTGACTCTTCAGCTGAAGCCTCACATCTACTTCCCTGCTCAGTATTAAAAAAAGCCCAAAAACATCCAGCCCAAACCACCCAGCAAGGCTGGGATCTTGGCTCCTAATGGGATGAAGTCTTTCCGAGCCAGTCTCATCTAACATTTCAATCACTTGAATCTCTCTAATCTTATCACAAAAGACTTGATTCTCTGTGATTCTCTTGATTCAGCAGCCAACTCGCCAGAAACGTCACCCTCCCATCTGCTCCCCGGGCCAGAGCCCACTCACCCCACAGAATCCCAGCATCACTGGGGCTCATGGCTCTAGGGGCAAGCCAGGGAGGGTGGAGTGGCCTCTGCTCTTTGTGCTCCTGGGACAAGCTGGTGCCAGGAACAGACACCTGCCAAGGATGGGAACCAGCCCTTTTCCTCCTCTGCCATGGAAAGGTGCCTGTGTGGCTCTTTCCAGAGGATCATCAGCTGCAGCTCCCATTTCTCCTTCCCTGCCTTACAAACATGAACAGCAAAGCACACACACCCCCAGCTCACACGAACAAGGGACATGGAACATCTTCCACGAGGGGGTAAAGGCAGCCTGGGGAGCAGAGTCCTTCTCCTGGCCAGCAGAGACACACCAGGGCACGGGGTGTGCTGTCCTGCTGCCCCCCTGCCCTGCCAGGGGGGACTCTGGGGGACTGTAAAACTGGAAGCGCAGCTCAGACAAACAGATGGCACAGACAAGGGATGAGATGGGCAGACAAGGCAGGAACACGGAGAGTTCGGCAAGAAACCAAAAAAGAGTAACAGGAACGGAACAAGAATTGGAAAGGAAAGTGACAGAAGAGAAAATAATAATGGGAGGGAGGAAAAATGAAACCAACAGGAACAAAAACACACAGGAACTAACTTTCCAAGTCAAACTCAGGGTCACTGAGAGGGCTGCTCAGACCAGAATCTGCAGAAAACAGTAAAAAATAAATAAATAAAAGATACACTTTTGTAAAAATTTCATGCTAATTAAAAAAAAAACAAAACCAAAAAACCAACATAAACCTAAAGAGAAAAGAACGGCACTTCCTGTGCTGACGAGGCTTGGACAGGCTATCTAAGATGTGCTGTGCTTTCCCCTCTCTGAGCTGCACATTCCCATTCCCACATCCCCCCTGTTTCACTACTGGGGACACAGTGGACATTCTACCTGGGGTCACCTGGCTGGAGAAGAGCCCACGAGCCCCTTCTGAACCACAATACACCAAATTTAAATGCCTTTAATTCAGACAGCACCTGTGGAGTCTCCCCCTGCAAACTGCACCACAACCTCTCCATCACTACCAATGCACTACAAGCTGATTTTTCCATCCATTTCCATTTTCACCTCCCAGTTTGCAAAATTCTGTGGGAGGCAGGTGATCAACTCTCCTGAATCCTTTAGAACCTTTCACTGCTTTACAAATGACCGAGCAGAATAAACTGTGGCCAGATAAACTTGGAAAGGAAACTGCAGGATCCTCCTAAAGCCACAGCCACCTTTCACAAGGCTCTCAGAGCCAGAATTCAGAGGTACAGCATGAGCAGAGCAGTGGGGCCAACAGCAGATGACTCACTCATCCATCACTCCCATTACCTGATGGAGCCACCCCGAGCTGACTCTGCTGTCCTGTGGGACAGGGAGAAATTCCCAGTCAGGGCAACACATGGACAGACCAGCACTTCCAGCTGCTTCTTGGTACCCACATCAAGCTGGAAGACCACGACCTTTTACCTTTATTTTTACCTCAGCACAGGGTTTTCACCTGAGGGAGTGCAGCTCTCTCGGGTCTCCCATCCCCACCTGGAGAAGGCCATGGAATGCCCCAAAGGAGCCCAGACAAGTGCAAATTGCAGCTGAGCTGCAGCTGGGGACACTCCAACCCCTTCCCATTCCACTGCAGGAGCAGCACTAGGGCTGATTTAGGGACCTCCCTGTGCTGAGCTGCTCTGCCCTCAGTCCCTGCAGGCTGGACTGAACTCGCTGCCACCCCTCAGCTGAGCATCATTCCTAAGCTTGGGCTGATCCCAACTGGCTGTTCCTGCCTCGTTGTGATGTGGATCCCTCAGCCCAGCCCTGCCTTGGTGCCTCCCCACAGATCCCTGCCCTCTGGGTACCCAGAGCCAACCCCTCCCTAAGGAAACTGGACAACGCTAAGGACAGGACTGGAATGGGAAGGGCAAACAGGAGCTACAGAAACATTATTAACGAGCACAAAACAGCAAAATAAAAATACAAACGAACTGAAAACAACAGCCAGCCCCCAAAAAGCACAATAAATTCCCTTTCAAATCCTCAAGCACCAGGAACTCGGAGGCAGAGGTGTGGGCAGGCACTGGCTGGCATCACCACATGTTGGTGTGTGAGGCCGTGCCAGTGGTGGCTTTGCAGAGGTGCCATGCAGGCAGCCTGGACATGCATGGACAGGGGCACACATGTGTGTGGGGAGGAGGGTGCAGGGAGCCTCCCTGCCCGGGAATTCAGTGTCCTTACCCACTCCTCTGCAGCCACTCCCAGTGCCAGGCTGTGAGAGCAGCTGTGGCTGCCCCAGCCCTCGAAGTGTTCCAGACCAGGCTGGACAGGGATTGGAGCACCCTGGGCTAGTGGAAGGTGTCCCTGCCCATGGCAGGGGGTGGCACTGGATGAGCTTTAAGGTCCCTCCCAACCCAAACCAGTTTGGGATTCCATGACTGTCTGCACCAAGCAAGGAGACATTGCCCCATCTGTGCCAAGCAACCAGCACCTTTCTCCCTGAACAGCCCACAGGCAAGCCTGGCACCCAACAGGAGTGTTCTGGCTCCAGAAAATACCAGTTCCAGATGTGACTGGAGCTCTGGGTGTTGGGCAGTCTGCCATGCTCTATCTCACCACCCCAAGAGCTCCCAGTGTGAAGCACAGGGCACAGCTGGCACAGCCACAGCTCTTGTAGCTGTGTGCTTAGCCCAGAATGCACCAATTGATCTGGGAATCCAGAAAAACCCTTCTTTCTGCCTTGCCAGCACTGGGCACAGCCTGTGCAAGGTCCTTGATGTTCCCAGCAAAGGTTTCTTTCAGCAATCCCACTTAGCCCAGACAAGGCTTGGGCTTCCTTGGCTGCAGCCCAGGTTAGCCGTGGGTCTCCAGGCAGTGCAGCAGCTGCCTCCAGGCAGGCAGGCAGGGCCCAAGGGAGGGGCAGGTGCTCCATTCCTGCCTTCCCCCAGGGAAAGGCTGGGTAGCAGCCAGTTACCTGGAGTCTGGAAGTTGATGCGCCTCATTTCCACGGGGTCCTTGGGGTGGTGGGGGGCGATTTCAGCGTTGTTCAGGAGGCATTTTGTCCGTGGCTCTGAATCTTTCCTTTTGCTTGGAAACAAAAGAAACGAAAAAAACAGAAAGACAAAGCAGCTTAGCTTATGGGCCTCGTGGTCCCTTGTGGTTTCTCAGGTACTGATGTTCAGACCTGAGCGAAGCTCCCACCGAAAACCAAAGGCGCAGCCAAGGGTGTAAGTGTATAAATTGCAACAGAAAAGGGATGAGTTTTGGAAGGTTTGTCAGTGCTGCATTTCAGGGGTTTACAGCAGCCCAGCAGCCCCTCAGCATCTCTCAGGCAAGTCCGTAAGTTTTCCCTTCTCACAGCAGCAGAACTCACACCTCCAGCCTGCCTGCTCAGAGCAGCCTCCACTGAACTCTGCAGAGCTCTGCAAGCAAAAACCTTCCAATTCTGGCCAAGCCATTTCCAGCCTGGAAGAACCAGAGCCAACAGAATCATTTGGAAAAGTACAGAATCTCCTGGCTGTGACCTTGGACACAAAGCACTGCTATTGCTGTTGGCTTATGCAGGAGCTCTCAGAGCTGCCTTGCTGCGGACAGAGAAGTCAGAGCAGCAGTTTTCTATCTTTTTTGAACTGCAGAACCCTAAAAATCTGGGTTCAACAAACACTGTGTCTACATCCTCTCCCAGCACAGCTGTGCCTGCTGAGATCCACCTCATCCCCTTGCCAGAACCTAAAGCCTGCTCCAACCTGCCAGCTGAGCTGCACATGGAAGTGCTTCCTAATATATTTTACTCCAAATGGATTAGGTTGGCTGAGGCAGTTGAAAAGTCTTTGCTGACCTGGTTCATTCTCCTTGAAAAGAATTTGGAAGCAAAGCTCAGTGCTCATCTAAAGATGAGATAACCTCTGGCAAGGGAACAGTGATGAGCTGCTGGGAACAGAACTTCTCCAGTGAGCAGAGAACATGGACCCACATCCTGCACCTTGGGAATGTGGTCCCAGCCCCTGCAGTAAGGTGGCTGTGGGACTCCTCACCTCTCCTGCTCAGGGCACGCAAAAGCCTTCAATAATTTGCCTGCAGCAGTAATGGCAACTACTTAGGCAAAGAGGAGGTTATTCAGGATGTTTTTAGCTGTCTCTTGATGTCATTAATAGCCAGAAGAAGTGGCATGAGCCCTGCCAGCACTGCATGGGGCAGCATTTTGGAATGACACCACTTTGCAGTTTGGGAGCAGTTTATTTTTGCTGCAGTTCTGAAGCTGCTGTTAATAGTTCAAGGACTGAACCCATCAGTTACTTCCAGTAAAAGCTCTCCCAGTCTTGGAAATAAATCTCATTTCTGCAGTCCTAAACAGACTCTGTTAGATCCCCTTGGCTGAGGGGGCAAGAACAGCTTCTGCAATGGGGTGAGGACAGCTCAGCTGGTGAGATTCTGTTTCCAGTTCGAGTTCCAGTAGCTCAGGGACAGCCTGTATGGAGCAGCCAGACACGGAGAAAACCCACTTTCACCTCTGACTGCCACACAAATGAGTGTTTCTCTGCTCCATTAACCCACCACTTTATGAGCCGTTTACTGTCCCTGCTGCTCAGCCTGAGAAAGGGCCGTTATATTTAGGAATGGATAAGCAGCAGAAAGCTGGGCTTGCTTTCCTTTTTCTGCCCCAGTTTAAACAAGGTCCCATGCTAGTCTGACAGAGCCTTTCTGTAAGAACAGATCTAAGGGTAGGAACAAAGCCCCAACACCAAAGACAGCAAACACTGCTTAACACACAGCAAGGAAGAACCTGAATAAATGGCAAATCTGATGCTCTTACCTGTCTGGCTTGCTGTCCAGGAAAGCAGTAAGTGGAGAGAAGACAAGACAAATGTTCACGTTAGAAAGGACTTGCAGAGGAAAAGGGAAGCATTTGCTCAGCTCTGACCCTGGCAGCACAGGTGTAAGTTGGGGCCAGCAGAGACCACCCCCTAGATCAGAGCTAATCAGCACCAAGGAGGAACTCCTGAGTCCCTGAGCCCAGAGCAGCCTCACACCTGCTGCTGCACAACTGAGCACACCTGTGCAGATCAGAGCTGGAGCAGGGCTAGGAGAGCCCCCTCCACTCTGGGCATGTCCCAGCTAAGGACATCCTTGTCTTGGCCACTGCTGCCATCATTTATTTTGCTCAGCTCCTGCTTCCATTTCTGTCCCCTTCTATTGCACACTGTGTGCTCAAGGGACCCCCAGTTCTCATCCACACACCATGAGCTGCTCAGAAGACCAAGGAAAATGGAGATACTTCCAGGGGTTGTTCCCTCCTCTCTCCTGCAGACTCACACCCTGCTCTTGTCTCTCAACTCCAGCAGAAAACCAGTTTGAGAGCAGTGGAGGTCTCTGCTGAGCCACAGCTCAAAGGTGCCTTCTCTGCATCCCCCTCCCTGTGCCCACACACATGGAAAGGGGGGCCTGAGGCTGTGGGCAGCAATTCTGGAGGAGGCAGGCAAGGGGCCTGACACACTCACTGCACACCTGTCTGTGAGACAAGCACAGCCTTCCTGAGAGTGCCCCAGGGTGGAGTGTGAAGCAGTAAATTCATCAACCCACTGCTAAACCCTCTTGTGCCAGGCAGACCCTTCCATTCCACTGTGCCTCAGGCTCCTCTCCCTGGTGCTAGTGACAGGATTTCCCTGAGCTCCCCACGACAAGACCAGGAAGGAAATTCCCTTCAGAGACCAGAGCTGGGGACACTCAGCAGGGTCTCAGAGCTGGGCACTGAGCAGCTCTTACTTTTTGTAGAGCAGGATGGCGATGACGATGCAGATGATGAAGACCACGGCCAGGACGGGCCCGATGACCCAGATGAGCCCCTCCTCTCCATCAATGATGGGCTGAGGGTCAGGGTTGTCCAGCTGGATGGGGTCGGAGAACGGACTTGCAGCAAAGGTCTGGAAGACACAAAAGATGGTGGAGCACAGCTCAGAGATGGAATGGGGACTGAAAACAGCAGCAGGCACATGGAATTCCACAAGAGAAGTTGCTAGAGAGGATGTGAGTTCTCTGCAGCACAAACCAAATAACAACAGTGAAAATGTCCTTTTCAACCTAGAGAAAACACCCTTGTGTGTGAGCACCCATATAATGGAATATCCTGAGCTGGAAGGGACTCCCAAGGATCATCAGTCCAACCCCTGGCCCTGCACAGACACCCCAACAATCCCACCCAGAGCATTGTCCAAACCCTCCTGGAGCTCTGGCAGCCTTGGGGCTGTGCCCACTGCCTTGGGGAGCCTGGTCAGTGCCTCTCAGGGACGAGAACCTTATGACAGGTCTTTTCCTCCTCCAGTGCTCCAGGTGAGACAGACCACTGAAGGATCACACTCACGTGAAGCTGTAGCCTGCCTTGGGCCTGTGGCTCACTCATGTTGTAGCCAGCAAGGTGCTTTTAGAGAACCAGTTGACTGTGCCTCTGTTTCACCACACCTTTGGGGCCTCACCACTGCCACAAACACACACCACTTTTTCCAAGCTCTCATGTAACCATCTGAATTTTGACAGTCAGATGGGATTACAGAGCAAGAGGGAAGGGATTAAAACAAGAATTAATGTTTGGTCTGGTGACTGACAAAAATCACCCCTACAATTAAATATAAATTAATAAAATGCAGTGTGCTCTGTTCCCTCTGCAGTGAGCTGGCTCTTGAGGAGAATCAGAGGAATCAGAATCCTGAGTAATGGGCACTGGTTGTTCTCAGGACCACTACAATCTCCCTACTCCAAGGAGGATGCATTCCCACCTTGCAGAGAAATGCCAGGAACTGAACTGCACAGAGAACTGGCATGGCTAGTTTGGGAAAGGAGCCAGGAACAGGACAAGAACGGGGGCTCTGGATCCTTGAACTCCATCAGCTCTGGGCAGACTGGAATCCTGCTCCATCCCTGGGAGCTGCTGTGGATCTAGGCTGCTGTGAAAGAGTCTGCAGCACCTTGTACTAAAGCAGAAATTACCACAAGCTGCTGTAATCCGATTGGGAAACCCATTCAGAAGCGTGTCAGCCTAATCCCTTAATATCACGTACACAACTAAATATTTATTGGGGAAAAACCCTCTGAAAACCCTTAATTTTCAATAGCTTCCTGCTACAATTCCATAGGGGGATTTAAAAACAACAAAGTATTAGGTTGTTTCCCATTGTGCACGAGGGAGGAGGCAGGTAAATATTAAAGCAGTTGTTTTCATAAAGCCAAACACAGCCCCAGTGAAAGCAGCAGTGATGTTGAAGTGGTAGAGAGCACATGTAGTTTTTCACTAAAAAAATGCTCCCTTTTGTGCTTGGTGGGGAATTCAGCAATGACCAGGGTCAATTCAGCAGGATGTTTGGGGTCACTGCTCTGAGGAATTAAAGGACAGCTTTTAAAGGAAAAGGGGTTTGACCTAGGGCTCTCTGAACTTGAGTGTAGTCCTGAGGGGACAGTTCAGTGTTCCTCCCCATTCTGGACTCCAGTTTGTAGCCACAAATGTACAAGTCCTGGCCACGAAGACTGGGAAAGTCAGAGCTGCTTGTGTCCCTGGCCTGACTGCTTGGCAGAGCACAGTTGTTTAATGCAGGCACAAGCACAAGCACCAACAGCTCCAAGAGCCACATCCAAAAGCTTCACAGCTGGAGTGAAAGGTCTTTACAAAGAAAAAAACATCACGGATCTGCTGGGAGGAAATTCAAGGTGAAGCCTCGTCAGTGCGGAGCAGAGAGGGACAACTTACAGCCTCAGGTTCCTGCAGCACTGCCAGGATGAAGATGACATATTTCTGCCCTGGCTCCAGGGCTCTGTTCTCGAAGTTGTCGTAGTGCTTCATGTCCCCCAGGATGAAGTGGGAGGGCAGGGAGCGGAACCGGGCAGCGATGTAGGGCTTGGGGAAGTCCAGCTGGCGCGAGTGACGCAGGCTCCGGCGCCGCAGCCTGGCAATGTCCTGCACCAGCTGCAGGGAGCAGAGGGGCACAGTGAGCCCGGGAAGAGAGCAGCAAGGGGAGCCAGACCTTCCCTCTCAGACTGCCCACCCCTCACCTGCTCGGAATGGGGAGAACAGCTACCTCAAAAGCCCCCTCTTGGCTCTCGGCCCATCCCACCCATTACAGATGTTCGCTCTCTCCTCACAGCTGGCTCCAGTTTCACCCACACTCACCTCCTCCAGGTCCATCTCCTCAGGGCTGCCCAAGGGGTTGAGGAATTGTCCTCCCCGGGACTTCCTCAGAGGCACCACCACAATGTAGAAAGCCCTAAGAGTTGGGAATAATCAAAAGAAACAGAAGCAATAAAAGGAATTAATCTCCTTCCACAAACCACAGAAGAGTGCACACACTCATGTAGGTTTGCCCAAACTGCCCCACTGGCTCAACCCAACAAGCCCTTTATTTTTAATGTAGCAGAGTTGTTATTCCTGGAAGGAGCTGGATTCAGTGGCAGCCCCCTGACACGTCTCCTTATGTATTCCCTTTGCATTTTTTGTTTGTTTTCCCTGTTAGCTCTGGGAAGCACCTCCAAAAGGCAACAGTCAGGAAAGCTGAAAACGCAGGAAACACCGCCCTGGCACTGCTCTTGTGGGTTTGTACTGTGGTCTCCAGCCACCAGGGCTGACCCCCAAAAATATGAACCTGAAGTTAACAGGAACCTACTGGACAGGCACCGAGCTCTTCACGTCAGGCAGAATCACCACCACGTTGCCATCGGCATCGGGCTTGTGGGTCACCTCTGGCTTCTTGGACAACATGTCAGCAGCAGTCCAGGCAGCCACGTTCTGCTGCAGCCCCCCCATGCTGTTGCCCTGGTTCATCAGCACGAAGTTGTAGAAGGTGCGGGGCCTCAGGTGGGTGATGAGTTTCTTGGTGGTGCGTCCGTCCACGTCGACGTGCAGCCCGTTGTACTGGATCTGTGGGAGGGGGAGAGGCTGTTCCATGAGCAAGGCTGACACTGCTCCAACAGCCAAACTCCTTCCTCTTCCTCCCCACCCCTCTGGTTTGCAGGGCACACAGGGCACTCAGCTCTGCAGAGCTGGCACTAACACGGGAACAGGAGCGTTTGAGTCTGCACAAGACAGACACAGGTCAAAGCCTTGAGACTCCTCTGGGAAGAGAAGTTTTTATCCAGAAATGGAAAAATCATCCCAGAAACACAGAAGCCCTGAGGTTGGAGAACACCTCCAACGTCATTGAGCCCACTCTGTGCCCCATGCCCACCATGTCCCGGAGCCCAGAGCACTGAGTGCCACAGCCAGTCCTGCCTTGAGCACCTCCAAACCATTCTGGGCAGCCCCTTCCAACTTTTACCAACCCTTTAAATGGTAACTTGTCTAGGCAAGCAAGAATTTGGTAACAGAGATGGGAATGCAACCCAACAGCTCTGATTTTTAGCCCACCTCCTCGAGGGAAGGATTGACCATTACCTGCCCATATCTGAGGCAGGAGTCCAGAATTCCTGCCTCTTACAACCTCTTAGTCAACCTAACAGACAAGACTGCCAGGAAACTGGGAAGAAATAGATCTGACTCCTGCATTCCACTTGCCTTGTATGGGGTGGGAGAGTTGTAGTTCTCAGGGAACTCCCAGCTCAAAAGGACAGATGTCTTTGTCACCATCTTCACTTTGAAGTTCTTGGGTAAAACTGTGGAGAAAAAAGTGAGGAGGAAGAGGAGAAAGGAGAAGAAAAGGCAGCAGGGGAAAGGAAGAGCAGGAAAGAGAAGGAAGAGAATGTCAGGTGCTGGAAATGGGCCCTGCCAGGCTGGGTCTGCTGCGGCTGCAGGAAAGGAAGGGATTGTTCCCTCCTCCACACTGTGCTTAAGTTTTGCCAAAGTCCATCTCCCAGTGCTCCCTGTCCCCTTGCCTAACCCCAGGGAGGGCGCATGGCTTTGCCCCCACACTTTAGGGCCTGGGTGGCTGCTGCAGGAACGAGGTGCTGGCTGGCTGAGCATGCTCAGGTGAGGAAACCCATCCCAGCTCACGGTTTGAGGTGTTTTTTTGATTCTTCTCTTTAATTCTGGCTGTTTGCAAAAACTGAAGAAAAGGCTCTTCCCACCTGTGTAGCGACTGGCCCCCCCTTCAGGTGCCAGTGACAGAAGGTGTCCGGACTTAACTTAGAAGAAAGTGGTAAAAGGGACTTACCTGGCACAAGGCAGAGAGGAGCGGAGGGACTGAGTGTGACACCAGAGTGCTTTGCATTTACTCACGAGCCTGGCTGAGCCTGGCCTGACCTCTCCAGCTCTCTTGCCTCCTGGCACCAGCCCCGGACACAAGGGGAGAGAGGGAGGAGAAACCGGTAAGTCCTACCTTGATCCAGCTGGAACGTCCGATACTGGACGGTCGGGCTGTAGGGCCCGGGGCCTTTACTGGTGTGAGCACGGATTTTAACATCGTAGGCGGTGTTGGGTTTGAGGCCGTTGAGGGTGTAGGAGTTCTCTGGGGAGGGGGGCAGCTCTTTTTCCAGCAGGTTGCCGGCAGACCCGGCTTCCCGGTAGGCCACGGTGTATTTGACGATGGCTCCGTTGCGCTCGGCCAGCACGGGGGGCAGCCAGCCAAACTGCACCGACATGGCAGTGACGTTGCTCGCCTCGAGGATTTGGGGGTAACCCTTGGGGATGTCTTCAGGGGTGGTGAGTTCCTGCACAGCTTCCTCCCCGAAGCCAGCCCGGCTTTTCACGGCCAGCTTGAACACGTACGTGGCGCCCTTGTGGATGCTGGGAGCCAGGTACTTATCCTCCAGCGCCGAGAACTCCAGCGTAGCCAGAGGGTCGACATCCTTGCGGCCAAACTGGAGCCGGTAGCCCAACACCTGGCCCTCCGCATCCAGCGGAGGCTCCCATTTCACCAGGAGAGTGTTCTCCTCTGTCTGGTGCACAGACAGGATGGGCTTTCCTGGGACTGGAAGAGAGAAAAGACACCTTGAGCCAAAGGCAGGACAAGGGGACAGGAGATGCAGAGACTATTCCACTGCAGCGCCAGAGGCAACACTCCAGCTGGGCTCTGTGCTCCTTAGGGTGCCTCCTGGAACCCAAGCTGCTGCCACCCACCCTGTGCAGGGGGATGGTCTCTCTGCAGTTTGGGAAACGTGTCAGCTCTGAGGTACTGCCACATTCCTGCATTTATTTTCCTCTCTGTGCTCAGGATGGAAAGATGTGCACAGCTCCTCCCATATCCCTGGCCTCTCCCACTGCTGGGGAGAACAAACTCAGGAGTGCTGGCTCCCAGCCTCCTGTCCCAGTGGCTTCCCAGAGCAGGGAAGAACAAACCTGGAGTCCCCAAACTCCTGTCCTCCATCTCTCTCCATTACCCAGCCCAATTCATGCGGAAAGAGACTAGAACAGATTGGCTCAGGCTGGAAAGTCCAGAGCAGCTGAGGGTGAAGTAATGAAGGATGGGGAAGGAAGTCTGGGCAGCCCCAGGTCCTGAGCAGCAGGCACAGGGCCAGCCCAGAGGGACTGGCAGGCAGCTCGTCGCCCAGTTGGGTACAGAAGGAAGCACAGAGAGTGCAGAGCCCAAAATCTGTGTGAGGCAGAGGGCAGGGAGAGCAGCTGCTCCCTCTGTGCACTTTCTCTCCTCTGGAGGAAGCAAGAAGCCCTCTGAGGGTTGGTGTGTTTCCAGTGAGCTCCTCCTTAACCTGTCAGGGAGCTCCTCTGCATTTAGGGGGATTTGGGGAGCTCAGCAGTGCCACGTCTCTGCCCAATGAGCCCTGGCACTGCCTTGGCACTTGCCAAGCAAGCCACAGCCACAGTTAAATGACACGTGCAGGCCCAGAGGTTCCTGAAGGCAGAGAAAGCAGAGCATTAATTCCAGCAGCTCACGCGTCATTGACACTCAGCTCCACCATTACAGATCTAATTCCCTACTCTGCCTTGGTATTTCTCCTGGTTGGGCAGGAGGAGGGAGAAAGGAGTTGGGAGAGATCCCATCCTGCTCTTAGAGCACAAGTCCAGCTGAGGGGTGAGGGCTGGAATGCTGGAGTGGCTAATGGAGGGAGGAGGGAAGGAAGCTGCCTGTGTCAGGGGAACCCTCTGCCTGCTGCCTCCACTGACACTTGGACACGAGCATGAGGGGCTGTCTCTGAAACAAATACTTTATCCCTTCCAAACTGCCAAAGAAAGACTAGGGACAGAGCTGGGAGAGCCAGCCTCTTCCCTTGGGAATGCCTAAGGAACACATTAAAGAGAAAAACAACACCATTACCTTTATGTTTCAGTTTTTATCACAAATGTTGCTATAATCAGCTGAGCTTGAAAATATTACATCTGCACAACAAATATTGTTTGGAAGGAAGGTGAGAAGAAAGCACAGAGGGGGGAAAGTGTTTTATTTTGCAATTGGTTTGGACAGTAAAGGAGAAAATTGGATGTATTACTGTATTTAAATTCAGCCCCCAGCCCTGAACGATAAAGAAAGAGATCTCTCCTCTCAGAAGGTGTATTGACTCAACACTGCAAAGAAGGTAAGAATGTTACAGAGCCATTTGGATTTTTTTTTTTTAAATAGCTATTTCAGGTTGGGGGAAATTGAGTTTTGGGTAATAGCTGCTGTGCTGGAGAAAACATCCCTCTGTGACTGATCACCTGCACTGCAAATCCTAATGGGGAGAGATGAGGGAGTGTGACAAGGGAGAGTGACAAGGGAGCAAAGCAGAGAGAAGGGCTCTGAGAGAGGAGAACAGAAAGGTTGGAGAGCCTTGGGAAGGAGAGGAGGGGAGAGAACCAGGGAACCAGTGAAGAGAAACAGGGGCACAGCTGGAGGGGAAGGAGAAGAGGGTGAGTGAAGGACAAGCCTTCTGACAGTGCAGTGACACTGCAAGGGGTGAGCTCCAGGTCTTCCTCCACTGCACAAACCCTTCCATCCAGCAGGGCAGGGGTTTAGTCATGAGAGCAGAAGCCCCAGATGCTGCGAGGGCAGGTGATGTGTGTACCTGTCCTTTCTGCCTGCACACAACTGTCTGGGGCAGCAAGGGGCACCCTGTTGCCCTTTGTCATTCCTCTGTGCAGGCCCTGCCATCCTGGCTTGGCACCAGAGTCTGTACTGAGGCTGGCAGGGACTGTGCCAGGGAGGTCAAGGGAGGGATGAACCTGGGTAAGGGAAGTGCAGGCACAGCCCAGGTCCCTGAAATGTGAGCCAGGAAAGGTCAATACTGCCAGTAGTTCTCCCCCTGAACATGGGGGATGTATATTCAGACATGGTAACAGAAGAGAAGAGCAGGAGGACAAACCACCACTGTCTCCTGCTGCTCTTCAGATCTTTGCAAGTCACCACCATGACAGCAGAGCTTTGCCTCTCCTGCCCCCAGTGTACCTGTGTGGGCCAACCATCAGAGATACACAGACTCTCCACTGTCAGACCAGGCAGTTGGTACTGCTGGTGCACTGCAATTTATATCAGGGGATCAATTCATCCTCTGCTGCATTTCTGGGTGTGCCTGGGCTTTCTGCAGCACTGGGAAGAAAACTGTGACATTTGCTAAGGGCTGCATGTGAAGAATGAAGGGGTTTTTGCCTTGCTAGAACTAATTCTGCCTTCGGGGCACTTGTTGCCAGTCTCTCCTTCAAGAATGGAGTGGGATGAAAGAAGGTGAGTTTGGAGAAGGAGCTTCTTGGCTTTAGGAAGAGGGTGAATCCCAACAGTTAGTTCAGGAAAAGGCTCTCACCTGCACCCTTCGTGGTGACCACCTTGGGTTTGCTGCGAGCACCATCTCCCTTCATGGTGTAGGCAGCTACAGTGATGGAATAGGCAGTCTCTGGCTGGAGCCCAGCAATGATCATTTCCTGTTTGTGATTCCAAAGGAAAACCCTGTCAGGATTCAGCTCCACACACATGGGCAGACCAGTCCTCCTTGCAGGAGGCTCAGCACCTTTCAAGCATGCAGGACAACAATGAATCCGAAAGCACAAGACACTCTGGGGCAGCTGGGGCTGTGGGAAGTGCAGGAGGATGAGAGCCCCAGGATGAGGCACTCCCAGCTCTGGGAGCACAGCCTGTCCCTGCAGGGCCCTGCTCAAGGTGTTCTCCTCCAGATCCACCTCACACACACTCCGTGTCTCCACACAAACCACTTCAGCCTCTGAACGCCGTCGCTCCCTTCAAAGCTTTCCTCTCCAGTGTGCAGCCTCAGAGCTTTCAGGGAGATTACATTTTTTCACCATTCCCCCCTCTCTTCTCTCCTCAGAGATATTTTTAATGCCTTCACAATAGTGAAGGGATTGAACACGAAGTGCAAGACGACGTTTTCAGCTCGCGCACTGAAGCTCCCTCCTAAAGCCAGCCCCTCCTGCCCATCCCTGTCAGCTCCCCACACCTGCCTCCCCCAGGAGGGATCCAGCCCTTCAAAGGGCTCTCCTGGAAAAGGAACACCCGTGCTAACCAAACAGGATGACAGCACATGCAGCAGGGTTTTCCCCAAGGCCCCAGAAAGGTGGGAGATGGGAATACTGTGCATTTTTATGGCTTTCCTCTCCCCTCAGCCCCCCACCCCCACTTTGTGCTTTTGATATTAAATCTCAGGGCAGCATTTAGGAAGAATTTGCTACTCCTGAAAATAACTCTTTCCCCAAAGGTGAGCAGGGAGTGGAACAGCAGAACTTGAGAGCTGTGGGATTTTGATCAATGAGTTTGGAAGCTGTAGGATGCAGGGACAAGTCTGTCTTTTGGAAGTCAAAAACGTTCTGCTTTCACATCTGCCACTGAGTTTTATTAAGATTTTAGGCAAAGGGCTTTGCCTTTCATGAGACTCAGTTTCCCCATCACAAGAAAGAGAGGTCCCTCACTTCTCTGGGGCACTTGGCAATCTCTAGGAGACAAAAATATATTCATTTTAGCCCTCTTTTATCTTGGGATCCTGTCATTCCAAAGAGGAAATGCCTTCTCCTACTGCTTTGTAGCTGCAAGATTATGGAAAACATTTATCATTTTAGCAGAAATAGCAAGTGCCAACCAGCCAGGCTGATTTTAAGGTACTTAAGGGTAAAAGCACCAAGAGTGATTGAGTGTTTTGTATCCATGAGCTTCTAAGAATCTTGGCCCTTTTGGGCACAAAGTGTTTGTTTATGTCCGGAGAGCTCAGGACTCATGGATTCTGAATCCTCAATGCTTCCCAGCCTATCTTTTCCAGAGGTGTTGCAGACCAGCCCAGCTGAGCACCTTGTCTAGTGGAAGGTGTCCCTGCCCATGGCAGGGAGTGGAACAAGGTAGTCTTTAGGGTCCCTTCCAACCCAAACCATGTTAGGGTTCTGACATGTTCAAGGCAGTCCCAAACTCAAGGTCCCATCTGCTTCCCCATGGAGGAGCAGCAGATCCATTTTTCCTTTGGAGCCAAAGGGAAAACCCTGTGGGATTGCAGCGTGCTGACAAACAACACGATCACAGAGGGTCACAAATCATAGTGACAGGGTGGGGACAATGCATGGGAACACCATCAACAGGCTCTAAAACAGGCAGACAGGCACTGCAAAAAAAATAAAGGAAAAGGAAAATATCACATCACAACAGGAAGTGGGAGAAGGGAACGGACAGAACCAGGATGGGAGGATTTTTACTTTTTTACTTACGTATTCAGCAGTGTCATCTGTTTCCCACTGGGCAGAGAACAAGAGAGGTTTGGCATATGAGAATACAAGAGGGGAAAGAAGGGAAAGATAGAGACACAGCATGAGGAAGGAGTCCCTGAGCAAGCAGCCACACAAGGTCAGAAGTTACCAGGCCAGCATGAAGGAAGGAGAGTGGGAGAAATGAGTAGATTCCACTGTGGCCTTTGCCTGAATTAAAAGAATTCCCAGACATGGGGAGGATGGATCTTTAGCTCAGTGCTGGGGCCGCAGTTCATACTCTTCCAAGTAACTACTGGCTGGGAGCACAAATGAACTGCAGAGACAACACACACCTTGTCACGGGTTCCCATCTGCCTCCTCCACATGACACTGCCTGAGATGAGACAAGGTGGCCCAAGCCCCCTCCCTCCAGGGCTCCCAGAAGGGACTGGAGCAGGGAGTGCTCACCTGGGCGTCAGCCAGCATGATGTCCTTGATGTGGGGCAGCCCCCGGGCCTCTCCGTTCTCCATGCGGACATAGTGCACCTGGTAGCCCCGGATCTGGCCGTGCTGGCGGTTCTGCACTGGGGAGCGCCAGAACACTTGGATTGCAGTTGAGTTCAGGACCTCCACCTCCACCTTCCGAGGTGGGGCACTGGGCACTGCGAGGGAGGCAAGGAAGGGCAACAGTCAGGGGGGGCTTTCTGGCTGGAGCCTGTCATTGCACCTATGGGACATGCACACACTGAAACTACAGCCCTTAGAGTGGGGGGATGCCTGTCAAACCAAGGAGGGGACGCCTGTCAAACCAAGGAAGGGAGAACTGCCAAACTAAGGCAGGGACATCTGCCAAACTAAGGGTGGGAGACCTACCAAACTAGGGAGGGGACACCTGCCAAACCAGGGAGGGGAGACCTAACAAACCAGATATCCCACCATCCATCACCAGCGCCCCGGTGAAACAGGGAAGAAGCTCCGAGGGGCCTAATCTGTATGGCTTGGAGGTCTGGAGGGAACAGGTCCATCTCGTCATCCAGCCATCCTTCCACAGGCTCCTTTGTGCCCAGTTTGCTCAGATGGAAGGAACCATATAGTTCCAGATCCCAATCTAAGGGCAAAGCTGATTTCCAACAAGCCAGGAAAGCTGTGGTGCTGCTTGTGGGAGGCCAGGGTGGAGAGGATCAGGAGGGGCACGTGCCCTTGGAGCTCCCTCAGCTCTCAGGCAGGGCAGGTGGGGTGGTGGTTACACCCCTGTGGAATCTCAGGACGG
Organism: Xenops minutus; assembly: GCA_035221455.1. Lineage (NCBI taxonomy): Eukaryota > Metazoa > Chordata > Aves > Passeriformes > Furnariidae > Xenops > Xenops minutus. Next base: position 473,969 of record JAWWEE010000075.1, on the reverse strand, counting down.
GAAACAAGAGACGTCTTGGATGGAATTTGGGCTGATTTTTTTTAAGTAATAATAGTAACAACAACTCTAATACAGGTAATGAGAGCTTAATCTGCAAGAAAACCCCACTTTCTTTGAGCAGGGTCCATTTGGGTGTGGGCAGAAGCTCAGAGAAACAGAACTAACACTGGGGACAAACCTGTTGCTTTTTCTAATTCTTTGGATTTGGGATGGAGGAAGAACAGCTGAGAAGTTTGGGATTTCCTAATGGTATTTACCTGACTTGTATTATCTGAGGTTCTACCCTCACAGTGAGGGTACTGCTCTCCCTTCATGCTTTTTCCTGATTTTCATCTACTGTAGAAATACCAGGGGAAATCAAGTCCCTGAGTGGCACCACTGAAGTGTTGTCACTGAAGGGTTTTGGAAACTTTAACAGATTCCTCCTTTCTACTGCTAACCAGAATTTTGACTTAAGAAGGAGCCAGTAACAAGGAATGTGTGGGAAAAACTCCTAGTATTTTAAAACACCTGCTCTCAGGCACAGGTTGGGATTCCTGGGGCTGTGCTGAGCAGGACCAGGAGCTGGACTTGGATGGTCCTTGTGGATCCCTTCCAACTCGGGATGTACTCTGAGTCTATAAACCTGATTTCTGGCAGCAGTGGTCTCCTCTGACTGCAGTGCCCTGCTGCCTCAGCTGGTCCTGGCTCACTGAGGGAAAGGGCTGCAGTCAAGGGGCCCGATGTTAAAACCCCCCATAAATCCAAGGAATGCCCTGAGGCAGGGCAGGACAGCCCTGCAGACCCCAGTGCTCGGAGGGCTCGGGGAGCTGGCAGCAAAGCTCCTGCACCCCACGAGCCACGAGAAGGGAGGGGTGGCACGGGGACAGCCCCTCCAGGGACACCACCTGCCCGGGGGGCTCAGGGGGAACCCAGAAGCAGCTCAATTACCATCTTCATCCGTGCGGACGATAACCGGCGAGCTCTCCGGGCCCGGCCCCACCTCCGTGTGAGCCACCACCGTGACACGATACTCCGTCCACTTCTCCAGGGACTCCAGAAGGATCTGACTGGTGGTTGGGGGGATATCATTCACCTCCTTTAGCTCCGTGTCCTCCGAGTCCAGCGCTCGATAGTAGACGCTGTATCCAGCCAGGACGCCGTTCTGGCTCTCGGCCGGAGGCGGCCGCCAACTTACCAGAATGGCGGTGGATCGTGTGCTGACACACTTTACATCTTGAGGGGGGGCAGACGGTTCTACGAGGGGGGAAAATTCAGGAGGGGAGAGGGAAGAAGAGGAGGGGGGAGGGGGGAAAAAAAACAAAAGATGGGAAAGATAAAAGAAAAAAAAAAAGGAAAATGATAACAAAAAAATCTAAAATAAAACGTACAAAAATTTGGTTTAGGAAGATAAAATTAAAAGAGAAGAGAGCTTTTTTTTTGTTGTTGTCTTTTTTTTTTTTTAAATGAAGAGTTTTGGTTTTTTTTAAGGGAAAAAAAAAGCCAACGGAAATTAAATGGGGCATCAAAACTGAAATGGTGTAAAGCAAAGGACTAAAACAGCAAGTGGGCTCGCCAAGAGGGGTCCTGCTGCTTCCACTGAGCCTGGCTGGCACCACCAAAGCACCCAGCTGCACCCTAGGAAAGCCCTTTCCTTTGGCTCCCTGGTCTGGCAAATCCTGCCCTGGCTGAGAAAGCACTTTTTTCCAACCTCAGTCTCTGGGATCTTGAATTTCTTTGAAGGGACCTGTGAAAATTAAGTAAGAAAAGCAAAGCTTTTGCCAGGAGGCTTAAATTTAAGAGTTTATACCTCCAGATGGAACTGATTAGTTGTCCACAGACTGGAGGAGGCCAAATCCCATGGTGGGAATGCCCAGGACACTGCCAAGCCATGAGTGTGTTTAGAGAGGAGGGTTTAGAGAAAACACTTGCAGGAGGGAGGCAGCAGGTTTGGTGAGGTGCTCTGGCACCAGTGGGATTTTCCTAAGCAGCAGCAGGTCCGATTCCCACTGCCTGAACTGCATCAGGGTTTTTCTGAACATCCCAGGGAACAGGATGTTCACACCTTGGGAAGTGTGGCCCTACCCAGCCACCTTCTCAGGGTGGCAGCAGAAACCTGCCCAAAGGTGATCAGGAGAGCTGCAGGAAATTGTTAATGAAGACGCCACAGGTCTGAGACCTTGGCAAAGTCCAGACGAAGGATCTATAAATCCAATCTCACCCAACTGCAATGAAGAGATTTTAACTCTCTGCAGACACTGCCATAAACTGGGGCGAACTTACAAGCCCCCCAGGTATCACCTGGAAGCAGCAGATAAAAGGTGGTCACCACTCCTCCTTCCTCTGATGCTTTTTAATTAACAAAAAGCTCTTTAACTGAGGAATGGTTGTTTTCAACCCTTGTACCTCCACCCTGAGTCACGAGCAGATCTTTAGGCCCAGTTTGCCTTGAGAACTCTGCTAAACCCTTTGCCCACCTTGCCCTGGAGTGAGAGCCACACACTTTTCACGTTCCTCCAGGAGACAGAGGGAAGTGAGTTTGCAGAAAGGGCCAAGATAATCCTTCCACTGCAGTCTGAGCACCCTGTCCAGGGGTGTTTTCCTCCCAGTCTTATGCTTTATTGCTGTCTTTAACCTGGAGAATGACCCCTTCTCCCCAGCACTCCCAGTGAGGAGGCTGAGTGCCCCAGCCATGGCCAGCCACACAAAATAACACAGACTATGTCAAATGAACAAAACCAAAAGGAACAAACTGGAAAATAAAACATAAATCAGGCCAGTAATTTGAAACAAAAAAACATCAGAAAGGAAATCATAATAATAAAATAATACTGATATAAAAAGTGACTCCTTCCAGAACATTCCCAGTCTGTTTACCTACCTTCCACGCTTCAACTGCTAACTTACAAGACTTTCTTACAAGAGAACAAGAGGAACTGAGCTACAAGGCCAGACCAAGCTCCTGGTGGGTTTCTGCACATGACTGGCTTTTAAAACGCCACTCTGCCCATGATTAGTGCTGCTGAGTCCTCCCCTTGCCAGCAGAGCCCCACCTATGGTAGAAATGGCAATTTTGGTCCCAATCTGTTCTCCTTTGCTAAGCTATCAGCAGAGAGAGCAGGGTGGCACGTTCCCACTGATGGATCCCTGTGGTTCTCTCCATCTGCTGGGACTGATGCAGCACCTTCTCCAGAGCAGAGGTCACTGCTCCTTCCACAGCCAGAACCAACTCAAGACTGTTTCAAGGTATGGAGGGAAAGACTCAGCCCTCTCCCACTGCTGCCCTTCTTTTCCTCTCCCCATCAGAGGCTGGTCATATTAAAATCCACCTTTCCTCCTAAGACCAGCCAAAGCCACCACAGTCGAGAAACCCACTGCAGAGAGGGTCTGACCTGACCTACCCTTCCATCCTGAACCTCATTCTGAAAGCCCCAGTGAGCAGAGCTCAGCTCCAGCTGGCCCTGGGGTCACTGCTCTGCAGCTGCTGCGCGTCTCGCTTGCTCACTCACCCTCCACTCCAGCACAAGGACCTACTGAGAGGCCCTGGGGTGAGGCCTCCTTTTGGGATGGTTTGCACTTTCTCTGGTCAAAAAGGTGGGGTGGGGGGGCGGGTGATGGGGGAGAGGGCCCAGGTCCCACCCGGACCCCCTCCCCGTCACTCTCATCGACTGCAGCCCTGGATGAAAAGGGCCACCCGGTGCTGGCAGACGCTGGACACACGTCTGGGGAGCTCATGGCACTGTGTTTCCTTCACAATCCAGCCCACCCTGTGTGACCCTGGAGTCGTGGGGACAGCCCCGAGAACTGGGGAGCTGCTGCAGGAGGCCCAGAGCCACGGCCCAGCCTGGGGGCTCTGGGTTCACATCTGTCACCAGCCCCTTCACTGCACAGGGAGCCACAGCACGGGCAGGGGCCTCCAGCCAGGAGAGCACCACCTTTGCCTGCTGGCCTGTTTTCACCAGGCAGACAGCATTTTGGGATCCCTCCCCACCCTCCCACGGGCTCCAGGACATCCACGAGTGTGTGCAGAGCCACGCACATGTGGGTGAGCCTGCAGAGACAGGGTGGACTGTATTTGTGAATCTGCTTGAGACCAGCCATTTACTCACCTGAGGTGCATCTTTTATATGCTTTAAAGTTGACTGTCCAAGCCACAAGAATGACCCTTACTGACCTTGTACAATATAATGTTTTTTAACCCTTTAGGTACCATAGACTTTGGATAAGTTTCATTCACTTCATGTACTGTGAGGAAGGGGAACGGGAAGGAGAGCAGAGCTAATGGGGGGGAAAGGGGGAAACATCCTTTCTTAGGCAGGAACAGAGGGTAAAAAAGCCCTGCTGTTACTCTACACCTGCACATGCAGCCTCACAGCACCCACCCTGCCACCCCTGTCTGCTGCCCATGCTTTTCACTCTGAAATTTCCGAGTAGGAGAGTTGCCAGGGAGCCCTGGGAAGGTCATGGCTAGTGAGAAAGGGCAAACCAGCTTCTTCCAGCCATGAGAGTCTGTTAGTTTTACAATCTATGTCTCTGGTACTTGAAGAGTTAAAACCCAGCTACTTCAAGAAGAAAAAGATTTACTTTACCTTTAGTTTAATGGATTTTACTTTGGTTATGATGCTCAGGAGGAGCCACCCTGACAGGGAGGTGCAGGGAGGGGTGCAGTGCAGGGGCTGCCACATGCGGGGAGGGGAGAGCAGTGAGCGGCTGCGAGAAGGATTTGGCATTCCAGGGACAAGATGCCATCACGGTGTGACATCACCCAGCAAGGGACAGACAGAGAGAGCAGGGAGCTGCTACATCGGGCTGCAGAACATGCAGGCAGGCAAGCAGAGAGCAGAAGAGAAAAGAAAGAAAAGGCATGGAGAGGGCCAAGGAGGAGCTGAACGGAAAAGGAGCTGCGGAGGGAGACACAAAAGCCTGTCCCGAGCCAGAAGGTCTGTGAGCCGAAGGATGTCACCTGGACCAGGCAGAATTGACTCGTTCCTCCAACAGCCAGCCAGGAAAAAATGTTTCACCGTGTTACAGGACACTGACAGCTCCCAGCTGATGTTCTTAAGAGCGTTAAATTAATGAAACTCTCCCTATGAAAGCTGAGCTACAGAGAGAGAAACCCGGCCCTGTTCTGGGCAGGTGCCAAGTTAGAAAAAGCCCCAAAGCCTTCCCCTTTTCCAGATCCCCTTCGCCTCGCCCTTTAGGGACAAATTTTCAGTGTCACTAAGCCCTGCTGCCATCAGCTCCCAAACCCCTTTCCAGCCTGTTTCATTGAACCAGAAAGTACAGACCCCAGACCCGCTTTTCCTCCCATCCACACAGATCTCAAGGAGAGAAACCCCTTGGAAAACAGAAGCAGAGTGTAAGTTTAACACTTATTTTTCAGGTCTTTTCTGTTCACTCCCCCATCCCACAGTGATGCTCCCTCTGACAGTACCACACTGGGATCAGAACCAGCAGATGTGCAGCAGAGTCAGGAAAGGATTGTCCTATGAAACGTAGAGAGAGTATGGAGAAAAAAAAAAAAAGAGAAGGAAAAAAGGGGAAAAACATTTGAAGGAAAGAAGAAAACAAAAACTTGTGAATGGAGTGGAGGCCTGAGAAAGCCCCAGTGAGGAATTCTGTCTATGCAGAAACAGACTCCCCTTTCTTCCCACTCCTCAGGGGACAGAAAGAGAAGGAGAAGGGCAAAGAGAGAGACAGCAGGATGTGACAATTAAAAAGCCCAGCTCAGAGCCTGCTGCTCCCCCTTGTTAGGGACTCTGAGGGATGGGAGTGGGTGCTCTCCCTCCTCACACTGGTGACCAGAGCCATTTCTGAGTTAGTTCTGCTCCCGGCTACTCCAAACTGCAGCGGAGTGATTTAGTAGAGATGAGAGGAGACAGAAAACACAAAGAACAGCTGCCACAGCCACTCATGCAGTGAAAAAACACCTCATTTAAAAGCAAAGATCTGTGAAAAGCCCAGGTTGAAATATTGCCATCCAGGGTTATTGTCCCCGGGGCAACAGCAAAGGGAGACAATCCATTAAACTAAAACCAGCACGTTTTGGTTGCACACACTCCATCCTGGCACCAGCGATATCCTCCCTCCCAGCCTCCACGGGACTCCTCTCTCCCTCTCTGCTGGAGCCCAAACGGGACCATTCCCAGCACTTGCTGGGCCAGCCATGGAGTTGCTCATGGAAAAGAGCACAAGGGTTGCTTTCCCAAAGGCTTTCCCAGCTGGACTTGGGAACACCACCTTCCCCTCTCCTCTCCCTCCCGACTGCCCACATCTCCTGCTCCATTGCTCGTGCCCCCTTCCTGAGGGCTGCTCGGTCTGTGCGGGCACAGCTCGTGGGTCCCGTCCTCCCTGGGCATGCTCAGCACCACGAGCCCCTCGCTGCTCCCACCCAGGGGGACGGTGCTACCTGGCCCCTCCACCCTGAGCCCCCATCTCCGCTCCTCGCTCACGTCTCAGCTACCTGGACCACAAAGGGCGAAGGGAGCAGGTCCCAAAGGTGTCCCCCCCAACCTCCCCGCAGCGAAACCGCAGCAGCGCCGCCATCCACCCCCAGCTCCGTACCCCTGTGCCCACCATCTCTGGCTCCCTGACTGTCGGCCCCTCAGAGAAGGGTGGGAAAAGGAGAGACACCTACTAGACTGCAAGGTGCGCTCTCGGACCTCCGGGGTGAAGGCCCCCAGGCCCAGGGCCGAGCGGGCGGCCAGCCGGAACACATACTCAGTGTTGGGCTTCAGGCCTTCCACCGTGAACGACGTCGTCGGCTCGAAGTTCTTCAGCACCTGAGAAGGGCAGGGGGGAAGAGCAAAAATAAAACCAAGCCAAAAGGAGCAGAGGTGAACCCTGCCCAGAGACACCTGCCCTGCTCCCCTCTCGCTGCCTCCACAGGGAATGGTGGGGCTGGGATGCTCCTCAGCCACAACCCTGCTCCTCTCTGGACTCACCTCCTTGCTGTGGTCTCCTTCCTTATAGAGGAGCTCGTACTTCACTATGATCTCCTGGCGTGGAGGGCTCCACGACAGCACGATGCTCGTCTCGGTCTTGGCATCTGCTCGGAAGTTCATCGGCTGCCCAGGAACTGGCATGGGGAAGGAGCCAAGGGGGCAGAGGAAGCAAGATGAGACACAGGAGAAAACACATTAGCTTGGCTAATTATAAGGCTCCTGCCCTGTTTTCTTCAAAGCCTATGTGGGAAGAGCATGTCAGCAGCAAAATGCCACACTGCAGCGTGGGCAGGGCCTGCCTCTAAAGCAGTGAACTAAATCCCACTGCAGGACTCCAGCATGTCCGGAGCTGCTGGAGATGAAGTGTCCCACTGGACCATATGCCTCTTTCTCTGCAGTGCAGAACACAGCCCTTCACATTAATTCCCAGTATTACAAGACTCTGGAAGGAGGAAGCCCATGAGGATGCAGGGTTTCCTCACCAGCACCCCATATCATAAGCACTGAAGAGCATGTTGGGTGACAGTCCCTGATAAAACACCTTGTGCCCACAGCTCAGCACATCTGTTGTGACAATCACGGCTTTGTTTGGGTCCCCTTGGAGAAAAAGGCAAAATAAGGCGCATTCCCCACTTAGCTCTGTAGTTTCTGGGTCTTTTAGAGAGAGTTAAGCATCACCACTATTCAGGCAGTGAGTGATTTAAGGTCTCTTAAAGACACTTAGAATCATATAAAGGCTTTGGTTGGAAGGGACCTCAAAGCCCATCCAGTGTCACCCCCTGCCATGGGCAGAGACACCTTCCACTAGCCCAGGTTGCTCCAACCTGGCCTTGCACACTTCTCTGGGCAACCTGTGCCAGGGCCTGCCCACCCTCCAAGTAAAGAATGTCTTCCCAACATCTAATCTAAGTCTCTAAATGTAAACAGCACCTCCCCTTCCCATAGCCCAGGGCAGTGACCCAGGTGCTCACCTCCCTGCTGCGTCTTAACCTGGATGGGGTCAGAGAGGGGCCCGTCTCCCACGGAGGTGAAGGCCAGGACCCGCACTGTGTAGGTCTCATCCTCGAGCAGGCTGCCCACGGTGGTCAGCAGGCTGTCGTCCACATTGTGCTTCTGCCAGTTGCTGACGGGCTGGTCGGGCTCCATGGTGTAATACACGCGGTATCCACGGATCTGCCCGTTGGGCTCCACGGGCTCCTCCCACTGGATGATCATGGTGGTGCTGCTCAGCATCCGGCCCTGCACGTTTCTGGGGGCGCTGGCCGGAGCCTGTTCCCCGGTGCGAGTGACCACCGACTCACTGGGAGGGCCCTGCCCGATGCTGTTGACTGCAGAGACCCAGATCTCATACTCGGAGTTGGGGCTGAGCCCCCCGATGCTGTAGCGCGTGGTCGTGATGTCCTCCTTGATCTGATAGGGCCCGTCCTGGCTTTTAGACTTGTACTCAATGACATAGTAGGACACGGGGTCTGGATTTCCAGAGTCCCAGGTGATGGTGATACTTGTTGCTGTTGTCTCTGTCACCACCGGCGTCCCAGGAGCCTTGGGAAGTGCTGAGAATCAGGAAGAACAGGCATTTAAAAAAAAAACACAAATGCTGAAATGGTGCCTAATTGGGCTGGTTGGAGCCGGAGGCACAGCACCAATCACGGCAGCTGGGGGAAGTGCTGCTGGAATATTATGAACCTAGTTATACACTCTATTATCCTCCTTAAACTGCTCCATCAGAGGGAAAGCGTTCAGCTAAACATCTGGAATCATTAGCACAGACTTCAGCTGCACATCCGCCGGCTCACATGGCAGGGAAGGGAAGCAGCTTCGCAGGAGCTCCTTCCCAGCACACACTCAGATGTTCCAAAGGGCTCTGGCACTGTTGAACCTCCCCCTCTTCAGCAGGAGGTAACGGCACAGCGTGGGCTGAACTCTCCAGCACAAAACCCCGAAAATACTGGGAGTGCTTCCTCTCAAGCCACAAAGGTGTGTTAACACTCATCTCCCTCTCCCTCAGCCATGACTCCCCTTGGAGCTTGCTGGGGACTGCACAATGCCCAACACCTTTAGCAGCAAGTGTTAGCTGATCTCAAGCTTTATGTGTTGTCCTGACTACACTCTTTAGACCATTTCTAACCTCACCTTATCATGGAATCCCAAAGTGGCTTGGGATGGAAGGGACCTTAAAGAGCATCCACTTCCATGCCCTGCCATGGGCAGGGACACTTTCCACTAGCCCAGGTTGCTCCAAGCTCTGTCCAACCTGGCCTTGATGCCAGTCTTCTCTAGACCTGATCACCAACAAAGCTCTCACTTTTCCTTTTCTCTTCTGCCTGGCAGAGCTATGGATGCTCACACGCAGCAATGGAAGGAAGAACAGGATACCAACAACATGACAAAAGGCAGAAGGCAGGGCAAGATTTCCCATCTGAAGAGATGGAAGAGTTGGAAGCAGAAGCAATCTACCCTTCACAGCAGCTTTTTAAATTGAGAGGATAAGACAGAGAAAGAGGAGAAGGAAGGAAATACTCAGGAAAATAAAGAGGACCTGAGTCCAGCCCCAGGCTCCCTTCTGCTGGCACGAGAGCCCACTTCCTGCACAGAAGCTCAGGGTGAGTGTCATGCAGATTCACTAGTCCCTACTAATTTCTCCTGTCAGGCCTTCCTCAGGCACATCACTGATGCAACAGGATTGTTTTTCTTTGTCCCTCCCCTTTTCCAACATGTTTTCCCTCTTACCCCCACCCGCTGCATCCTTTCCCACCCCGTCTCTCCCAGTCCCTCGTGGGCAACACCAGCACTCAGAGCAGACACCAGCTCAGACAGAGCTCTACACTCACCCAACCTCAGGGGCTTCCTGCTTGGGTTTAATACTCCCCTGCTGAGGACAGAATAGATTGAAGATGGCACCCGTGCTCCTCTTGGGAATCACTAGCTGGCAGCTGGGGTTATTCCCCATCTTGTTGAGGCAACAACGGCCACTAAGATGCTGGAACTAAGCTCTACTGCAAGGGTTCACATGCCAGAGATCCTCAGGGCCTTGGCTGAATCTCTAACCTTGGAACAGGATGGCATGCAGGCTCCAAGCCATCCAAGGCTCCTTGCAAAGTGCCCAGCCAGCCTCATGTGCCAAGACAGACACAAGCATGCAGGGATCTGAGGCACTGTTTTCTCCACAACAAACAGCTCAGGTGTCCTAAAGCGAGGGAAGGTCTCAAGCCAGCAGGTTCCCCTTCACTGTGGGTTTCCCTGTGTGTAAGAGCCCTGAAGACACATGCACAGATCCCAGCACATGGCACTGGTGGTGCACAGGTTTGCCTCCCTGCTCATGCTCACAGACCTCCACATGTACACACAGGCTGGTACCAAAACATGGACTGGCACACATGCAAGTCAAGCATCCACATGCCCACGATGCAGCCACGGTGTCCCTCTCCATCTCCCACTCATTCACAAGCACCTTGGACATGCAGAACTGTGTCCTTCTCCATGCACACACACCCCAACTCGTGCACGAGCACTTTGGACATGCAGGACGGTGTCCCTCTCCATCTCCCACTCGTGCACGAGCACTTTGGCCATGCAGGACTGTGTCCCTCTCCATGCACACACACCCCCACTCGTGCACGAGCACCTGGCCATGCAGGACTGTGCCCCCACACTCCTCACAGCCCCAGGCTCTCCCCGTGCAGACACACGATGACACAGGCACGAACCGGTCCCGACACCGCCACTCATGCTCCGGTGCCCCATGCCACGAACGTGTGCCCAGGTGTGCTCGGCACGCATGCTCAGACCCTGTGCCAGGTGCCACGACACGTGCCCTGCCCCCCCAGCCCCCGTGCCCAGTGCCCCGTGCAGCCGGGCGCCCGCGCTCGCTCTGGCCGTGCTCACACTCCCTTACATTTCACCGTGATCTGGGCAACGGCTTCTATGACTCCCAGACTGGACATGGCCACACACGTGTAGTTGGCGGAGTCCTTGACATCCGTGAGCTCCAGCACGTTCCTGCCCACAGGCATGTCATCCTCGGGCGTCAGGTCCTCTGCTCCCTGCATCCACTTGACGTAGGGCATGGGCGAACCCACGGCCACGCACGTGATGTTGACGTTGCCCCCGGGCATGATTTCATGGCTGACAGGTAAGATGGAGAAGCGAGGGGCCACACGGCGAACTGTGGACGAGACGCACAGAGGTAACAAAAAAAAAAACAAAACGAAAAAGCAAAATAAAACAAACAAAAAGAAAGAGAAAAAAAAGAGAAAGAAAGGAAAGAAAAACAAGGGAGAAAAAGAAAAAAGAGCGAAAGGTAATTTAAATATAGATGGGGTTTGTCATCGTTTATTTTCTTCCTTCATTAAAAACGAAACAAAAAAACGAAGAAATGAAAAAATCGAAAACTGAAAAACCAAAAAAACGGAACTTCAAATAAATTTGTACTTCACAAACAATATATAGAATATAGACATAAAAGCGGTATTTCATAGCAACAGGGTTCCATTGATCAAGATTAGACCCATCACAGCACAGATAAATACACAAAAATTTATTAGCAATTTCTCATCTTTACTGGCAAGAGCTGGCATGGCGAGCGTCCAAAAATCTCCTCTGCGGCCGCTGGGGCCCCCAGCTCCCCACTCCACACCTGGGGCCCCGCTCCTCCCCGTTCCCAGTGGAGTCTGAGCCCCAGGCACCTTCCTCAGGGGCAAGAGCCCGGCCACCACCACAGCCCAGGTGGTCCAGGTGCCCCCTCCATCTCCAGAGAGGGGCCCTCTCCCACCCGGGGATGCTGCAGAGGTGGGGTGGGGGCGAGGAGAAGGTTGGGATGGAGATGGACACTTCTCAACATTTTGCCTTGTTGGACCCAGAGAATTCAACAAAGAGAGAAGTGTCACATCCCCAAATTCCAGACACACCACTCGAGAAGTAAAAGGCAAAATGACAAATGTGGGAGGAGAGGGAGTCCCTGGAGTGGGACAGAATTTAGTCGGTGCCTGCGTGTGAGAAGCGTCCAGGGGAACACAGTCCCCCTGGAGCGAGAGAGAGTGTGGAAAAGATGAGAAACTCTAATGAAATTTTTGTGGTTTTCGGGTATAGAAACCCTAACGAAGCCTCTTTAAGATCTGACACGGTTCCATCGATAGATGCAGCTCTCAGAGTCACAAACATCATGCAAAATAGGTAAAAAAGAGAGAGAGAGAGAAAGAGAGAAAGAGAAAGGAAAATGCAGAGAAATATAATTTCTGGGCGGCTAGCAAGTGCCCACATGGATACTGGATAGAGAGTGAGCGACAGAGAAAGGAAGGAAGACCAGGAGAAGGAGGACAAGAGGGGAAGGGAGAAAGAAGAGAGAGAGAGAGGGACGGGAGGGGGAAACCCACTTTAATGCTGCATACTTTTTCTAGCTGATGTGACCCAATGTGGTGGCTCACATTGTCACATCTCAGCCCTGGCGGAATAATAAATAGAATAGAATTAATAAGAAAAACAAGATAATGAAACTTTTAACGTTGAGAAAACAGTGACATGTTCTGTGCATCTCCTTAGCAGAGAGGTGGATGCAGCTTCCAGACCTTACACAGGAAGAACATGGACGCAGAGGGGAGGTTGTGGTTTCCTTGGCTCCGTTTCCTGAACTCCCTGGGCTGGCTGGAGGAACGGTGGGTGCCCTTCCTTAGGGGGGAAGCAGGAGAATGGACACAGGAGAAGGTGTGTGGATCAGAGAGGCCCTAGGGAGGGAGTTTAGGGCAGGGTCTCATCCCACAAGCAAAGACAAAAGGATACAGACCCAGGAAAAATGCAGGAGCAGCAGCTGGAGGGGAACGGGAGCACAGGATTCCTCCAGCTCCAGGGACAGCCATGCAGGAACTCCCTCAGGCAGGGTGGGCGAGGGGGCAGGAGAGTTTGGAGTGCTGGGGGCTTGAAAATGACCTGTCCCTGCTGTCCTTCTGACCAACCCCTAACACTCAGTGGCCATTGCTCATGCAAAATCAAAGGACAGCAGAGCTGAGCCTGCCCTCGCTCCTCCTGAGTTCCAGTGCCTTCAGATGTCCCCTGGAACTGATGGCTTGGGATTTTCTAGTATTTATCTTACTTCCTTGGCTGTCACTCAGCTTTAGGGACCTTTTCCAATGGGAAGGGCACTGCCAGGAGAGGCAATGGCTGTTTGCTGTTCAGTGGGGCTTTGGTATACAAAAGCCAACTACAGCCCTTGCATTGTCCTGCAGGGTGATGTGGGACATCTTCACAGCAAGGTCTGCTCTACCCATGGGGCTCTCAGACCCTCTTTTGAAGGTACCAGTAGCCAGCAACCAGTACTGGAAGGCCAGGAAGAGGAGATTTCCAGATTTGTGGCATTGGGAGCTCAGGGATGGCAAAGGAGAACTCCTGCATGCACGGATTTGCAGGGAGAAAGGGTGGCATGCCCTCAGCTGGGGAGAGGATTGGAATGTGGAGGGAGAGACTGCAAACTCACCTGGCCACTGACACTAGAATGTGACTTTCTGCCTGCAGAGAGGTGTAGGGAAGGTGTTTGTACCACCTCAGGGATCAGCAGTGGCTCAGAGTATCAGGCAACATGCTCCTTCCTCCCTCCTGTGACTATGGAGGGCTTTCAGCCCTAAAAATGAGGGTACATCCCTGTTTCCCCCTCCATCCTTCTTCCCACTGCTTCTGGAGGTACCACAGTTCAGAAAATGGAGCCAGGGCAAAACCACACCTGTCACAGTCTGAGACAAGATGGAGAGAACTTGGAAAGAAACAAGTGGGGTCAACATGCAGACAGATCTGGGGTGGGGATGACTCTTTTGAGGAGGGGCTGGCATGTAACCTTCTGGAGAGGGGAGGCAAGGTGGGAAAGGTGAGGAGGAATGGGGAGACATATCCGGACAAGATCCGGTCAGCAAACAGCATCAACAGCAACAAACAACGGCAGGTGGGATGCAAACACTGAGTCGTCATGGGAACAGAACAAGACAATTAATTCAAACCGAAGCTAATCGCAAAGAAACAAAACCGAACTGAAAGGAAAAAAAAAAAAAACAAAAAAAAGAAAAGAAAAGAAAAAAGAAGAACAAACCAGAATTTAATAACTGAAAAGCATTATCTGATGTAGGGTGGAGTGCTGAGAATCGGAGTCTGAAGGGAACAGACTGTTACTGGCTGTGGTTTTGGGCAGGGAAGAAAGAGATCCACTCACAAAACACAAGCTCCCAAAACACTGCAAACCCTCCCCTCCTCCTCACAGCTCCCAGGGGTGCAGGTCAGCTCCGTGGGGTCACAGGGCACTTTGGGCTGGTTTAATTTGGACTGGGGCTGATGGGAGCCCAAAACAGGCAGCAGCACTTCCATGGTGCATCCTGGTTTAAAAAAAGCTACACACTCCTGTGTGTGCACAAGTCTATCAACATCCACACACTTGTCTACAAGGAGAAAAGAACTCCAATTAAATGCTGGAGACCTCAGAGGGCCCCTGGATACGTCCCTGCCACAGCTCAGGGCTGTGACAACCACGACAGTTACAGGGCTCATCTCTGGGTACCCACCACCTGTTTACTTTAATTGCTCCACCACTCGGATTTGGCCGGTGACAGGGAATTTGTCAAGCTGAGAATCTCTGGGTCAGCCTGTAGGGCAAGGCCCAGGAGGAAGAGAGCAGTGGTGGGAAGGAAGCTGGAAGTGAAGCTAGAGGTGAAATCAAGACCAGTTTCAGCTCTGGTGTCACACAGAGCAGCTGGAAGAGGGAAATTTTACAGGTCAAAAACGTGGTGAAAAGATTCCTTCCATTTTGGAAGAAGAGAACTGCCCTCTCTGGAAAGGAAACCCTGGGATGGGGCAGTGGCTTTGCTTTAGAGACACTTCTCTAATACTTCTGTGGGTTTCTGGTGCAAGAAGCACCTTCCCTGAGCCCCAGGGATGAAGGTTTCCAGGAGAGCTTTGTCAGACCTGGGTTACGAAGCCGACCTCGCATGCGTACACGGATGTTCATGCTCCATGTGCAGCAGCTCCCGACGGACACACACAAGCAGGCACACACAAACAGACATTTTCCATGGCCAAAAAACTCCCAGGAGCTTTTTTCAAACAAGGATACAGCTTGTTACTGATAGAGTCAGATTTCAGGACTGGAGCTGGACATTTAGGATTCAAGTTGAATTGTTTCAATGCAGAGAAGCCATTTCTGAGGCACAGGAAGATTTCTAAAGTACAGTTAGTTATGAGTCTGTCTAACTGTCTGGTGGATAACCATCTCACACTGTCAATCTGCACCCCAAATTGGGCTAATTTTAGAAAGAGAACAGATCCATAACTTTTCATACCCTTGAAAAGCCAATTGGTTTTGTTGCTGCTCACGGAGGCAGAGGTTAACCCAGTTTGTGTTGTGTGAGTGGCACTTTGGGCAGTTTTGGTCCCAGTCAGCATGGCTAAGGTTCCCCACCACCACCACTCAGTTAAGGAGAGCTCCACAAGCTGAGAGGTGTTTTTGCAAGGGACAGATTTACAGACCTGGTCGGAAGAGACACTGGGAGATCAGGGTTGACTTTTGCAACACCAGAATCCATCCTTAAAATGTGTTCCCAGGATGCTGCTAATGAGAGAATCTGAGGACCAACCAACCAGTTTGTGCTGAGGAAACCCACCAGCTGTACTTTTTAAGCCCCTTCCAGATTCCCACAGGGACAAACAGTGTTGGAGGAGGAGTGAGGTGGGGAAAGGAGAATGTCCTGGACAAGGACCCGTCACTTCAAACCCCGATTCACATTAAACCAACTCAAAGTGAAACGTATCTTATACCTTAAAGAAGAAATTAATTGAAAAAGGAAACGAAAGAAAGTGAAGTGACTGGTTGAAAGCACCAAACAAAACCAAATGGTATTGAACATTTTGACACTCAGCAAGCTGCTGCTCCAAATGAGGTGAGAAGGCGGACATTATTGGCCATTTTGGCGAGACAGGAGTCATTCCGTCTTGCTCCAAAATGAGGAGGGGGTAGGGGAAGGGTGCCAAAATAATGTGCAGCCTCTACATTATTAGTGAAGCTTAGATTACACCTGTCCTCCCCTCCCAAAAGGTGGTGTGTCCCTGCCCCTGTGGGTCGTGCAGCCGCCTCTGCCTCCTCCCTCTCCCATTCCAATTCCAAGTTCATCCCTCTGGGGCCAAACGCTGTTGGGTTTGGATTTCCGACCTCCGTCCCTCCACAGGACGAGATATTTCCCTCCTCATGCCCATCTCCTTCCTCATTTCCTTCACAGTAAATAAAAATAAATAAGTAAATAGGTAGATAAATAAAGAATGAGCCCAAGGCTTGGATTTGGTCTGGAGGAAATCCATTACCTTCCCAATAATTGTTACTTTTCACTTAAAAAACCACATTAGCTGAGTGACAGGCTGGCTGAACATCTCTGATCTTTTGTAATTCTTTTTTTTTTCTGTTGGTTTTTTTACTGGATTAAGCCAAAAATCATCAAAATCCAATTGTTTTTCAAGCAGCTCTGTAATTTTAAACACAGACTTGATTTAGGCTTTGTTATTTTAATTTGACAAGGTGTAATCTAATTTTTTCCCCTAAAACAAAGAGAACAGCGATGCAAAAGGTGTAAGAGACACAGGCAGGCAGAGATTTCGAGATCAGTACAGCACAGTGTTCCTGCAAAGTGCCCTCTATAGAGAGATAGTCATGTATATACATAGATATATACACAGTTTTGATTTTTTTGTTGTTTTTTTTTGGGGGGTGGCTTTTTGTATCCATTTCCATTTCCTGATACCCTTGAGAAATCCTTCTGCAGAAACACAGTGAAGTTTTTGTATGCTTTGTTTGGTTTGGAACTAGAATTTCAGAGCTGAGGACACCCCAAACACGGACAGGGCGCTCCCCCACCCATGGAAATGCTAAAATAACCCTGAAAAATTATCCCAGTATTCTCCATCCCTAAATTCCAGCACCTGGAAACTGGGCACTGCAGAGGCAGCTGTACAACCCAGTGGTGAGTCTGCCTCCCTCCTTTTCCATTCAAGAATTTATCAATCTAGTCTAAAGAGGTATTAAAATTCCTACAGTTTAAAATACCAATGGTTGTTTTGCCCTCGTGGCTATTTGTTAAATCTCTAGTGCAAGTGGAATTATTTTCTTTAACCTCTAAATGGCATTGAAAGAGAAAAGCTCAGCAATGGCTCCACTCAGAACCAAGTGGCAGCTCTGGTTTGATGGTCAAATTACACATGAGCCAAACTTAACGCAGGCTAGAGGCTAAATTATTGCTTAAATTAGTCACATTTTAATCTATTTGGAAGTTTATTTCCTGAGGTGCTCAGCACACTATTCCTGCATTTTCTCTGGGTTTTCATTGAATTGATTCCTACTAGTTCTGCTCTTACGTGTTTAGCCCTGGCCTGGTTTCCTCTTTGGCCTCTCAATCCCTGAGGTTTCCCTGAGAGCCTTGAGAATTTCTGGGAATGTTCTCAGCAGGACCCGGGCTGCAGGACCTGGCTGGGGGTGACTAAGCACTGAGCTGCCTCTGCCAGGCAGCAAAGGCAGGGCCTGAGCAGGCACAGCAGCACTGGGCTGGTTTAAATTCCTGCTGAGCCACTTCCAGCTCCCTGGGCTGGAAAAGAGCAGAGCCACAAGAAGCTCGAGCACAGAAGAAAAAGGATTATCCCTGCAGCATCCCAACTGCTGCCTTTTGTACCTCCTGACAGGGCCCCCCTGCGTGAAAAAGGGGAAGAATTTTAATTTTGGTAAATTCAACCATGACAATGTGTCCTGCACCAGCAGCAGCAGCTCTGCACAGTCAGAGGATGCCAAAGCACAGCCCCCATGGCTCCTTCCTCCTTCCCTCGGGGATATGGAGGAGCACAGGGACACGTGGGCTTTACACACAGTGCTCCATGCCCTAACATGCAGCTGCTTGTTGGGATCAAAGCAGAGCAACTGAGGTGCCAGTCAAGCTTTCCAAATTCAGAGGAGACCTGCAAAGTGCTCTGTCTCCAGAGGCCAAAACCTCTGTGGCCACAGGTCCCGGCTGAGCAGCCACGTGTCCTCACTGGGGTGACTCCCTGAGGCTCAGGCCAAAGCCCATCAGGTACCACAGAGGGGTTTGGGTTGGAAAGGGACCTTAAAGGTCACCCAGTGCTACCCCCTGCCATGGGCAGGGACACCTTCCACCAGCCCAGGTTGCTCCAAGCCCCACCCAGCCTGGCCTTGGACACTTCCAGGGATGGGGCAGCCACAACTGTGCAAGGAGAGGCAGGAGCCTCTCCAACATCACCATGGACAGACACCTCTTGAGTCACAGGATTTTGAATCCATCCCTTCCTGCAATCACTGTGGACCAAGGTTTGATGGTGGGTTTGTCCCTAGAGACATAGAGAAGCATCCAAGGAGACTTCTGAAAGGCAGGTGGGTTGTGTGGCTCCCAGAACATCAGCATTCCCATGTGAGGTGTGCTGTCTTTCCCTAGAACTGTGTCCTTCTTTTCACTGACTACACATGAAACCTGGACAGCTGGCTCAGCCTAGAAACTTCCATACAGCCTGAGCTGGTGGCACAGTTCATCTCACCTGCTTCTGACCTGCTTTTGTGGGTCTTCAGAAAGACACCTCTGCCTTTGACCTTGGACATTCCCTGCTGGAAGACTCTGTTATTTTGGACCATGGCATGATCTGCCCTGTAATAAAACATGAGGCAAATCCTTAACCAGTAATTTCAAGACCATGCCCGTGGTTTGGGTTAGAAGAGACCTTAAAGATCATCTTGTTCCAATCCCCTGCACCTTCCACTAGACCAGGTTGCTCAGAGACTGGAACCTTAGCAAACCACATGAGCTCTTCTAGCCACGTATAAAGACTGTATTTCCTCACCCTGTGTCATTTCAGCCTCTCATGACTACATCCCATTTAGCTTTAGTTTATTGTTGTTGATATTATTATTATTATTATTATTATTGTTATTGGCTCTTAAGGAAGGATTTAATCTTCAAACCTTCTCAGATCACAAGAGATTCTACCAGCAGCAGTGCAGTTTGGCCATGTGAGAAATACTTTAGAAAAAAGAAAATAAAGAAATAAAAAAACAATGGTGTATAAATCCCTTTTTAATTGCACCTAAATCCTGAAACTCAAACTCCTAGTCATGAAGGAAAATCCTGTAATTAGGAGTGATTATCACCTTTTAGTCCTAGGCAGGAGGGAGGTGGGATGGGAAAACCTTGTTTCAAACACTATTAGTTTTCTCTCGCTTTTTAAATAGAACAAGCTTTTTTTTTGATTTTTTTTCTTTCTTTTTTTTTGCCTTTAAATAGAGCCTTGGGGCTGGGGGATGTTTTTTGGTTATTGTTGGCATCCATGTCAGAAGAGCCACAGCCGGTCTCTTCCCAAAGACATTCTCAAGAGCGCAGCATTTCGGAGTGGAACCCTTGAACCTACGGGGAGGGGGGAGAGACTTGAAAGGGGAAGGGGAGAATACCAGCACTGAGGGTCCGAGCACTGAAATCTCAGCATTTTAAGAAAAAAGAGAAGGACAGACAGAGAGAAAGAGAGAGATAGAGCAAGAGAGAGACAGATACTGTGTCAATACTGCACTGGATTTCTCAAAAATCACACAGCTTTAATACCTGTGCCCTAGGAAAGCCACTCCTTTGGTAGCTGGTTGAGGTGAGGACTGGCGGGCAGAGGGAAAGGCATTTCCAGGGAAAGGGCTGGCATTCGGTTCTGCACAGGGAAAGCACCAAGCACCACGGGCACCACTGACACACTGCAAACCCTCTGTTCACTCTCCCATGTGGCTCAGCATCACACATGGCAGGTAACAGGGGCTTTGTGGGGATAAACAGGGACATGAGAAGAGGGAAAAGAGGCATTTTCAGCTCCAATGTCACTGGTCAGATTCCTGGTTGCTGTTTGCAGCAGCTGCAGGTGCCAGATGTGCCCCAGCAGCCCATTCCAGTGTCTGCCACAGCTGCACTTCTCTTCCCGTGCTCCTCTGGGAAGGAGGGCTCTACCTTCACTACACCTGGCTGGGATTCAAGGTGCCTTTAGCAGGCAGTAATGGATAAATGACAGGGAAGAGAGCAGGAAAATAGGGAGAGGCAGAGCCAGGAGGCAGCTGCCTGGCTGCCCTTCCCTACCAGGATGACGTGCCACCCTCCTCCAAGGAATTCTGCCAGGCTCTGCCAAGGGCTGGGCACTGCCTTGCCATGGGGCTCTCCATGCACACATGGGTGCTCCAGGAAAGACCACACTGGGGGATTTGGGAACAGCAGGAATCTTCCTGTCTGTGCCCGTGCTGGGCTGGGAGCAGGGGAGCTCCTGGCATTACTGGAGGGACATGGGCAGTTCCCATTGCTGGGGAGGCCCTTCAGAGCAGGGACCAGGATTTTGCTTCATGTGCAGGATGTGGAACGAGAGCCACACCTCAAGGAATACGTAAGGAATAATGTGCACCGGGGTCTGCCCTAACTCTTGGAACGACCCCCTGGGTTCTCACCATCTTTTCCACTTCCCAGATCCCTCCCTCCCCCCAGAACAAAGGCTTGTCCCAAACAGTAGGGCTTCCATGGACAGGCGTTAGAGCTGTGTGACTCCTTTCCTCCTGGAGGGATTGAGGAGTTCAGTTACCACCGGGTGGGCAGGAACACTGGCTTCTCACAATGCGTTTGGAATAAACTACAGCACAGCATAACCAATCAAAACAGAAACAGGAAATCAAGAGAAAGCAAAAAACCCAACGGAACGAAAAAATTTGGAAAGTAACAGTAAATCCACTTCAAAGAAACCAGAATCGTATAACAGAAAAAAACTAAAACTATACATATTTATATATCGAAAAAATAATTCAGAATTAATTTAAAAAGTGGCATGCAAAGAAGATTTGTTACATTCTCCTATCATGCATCAGGCCCAATGTCCAAACGGCAAGGTAACCATGACGACAAAAAAGTGCAAGAACTCAGCAACATTACCAAAGGATGCATAGAGAGGCCCACAATGCAACTCAACTCATCTCCGCGAGACCCGGCAACGCGCGGGTCTCGCTCATCTTAAAGATTTCTTGCTTTTTCTTTTTTCATTTTTAAATTTTTTTTTTCATTTTTTTTTTCTCTTACGAATGTAAAAATGTGGGTAAAGAAAGTAAAAAAGAAAAAAACCACACCAACCTTCTCGTAGCTCTGAGGGATGTTAAGGGGGTTTGATGCGGAACACAATGACATGAGGAGAAGAGAAAAATAGGGGAAACACAGAGAGAGTAAAAAAAGGCCTTCTCAAGGCTGTCAGCTGCAAATTGATTGATTTTTTTTTTCTCTTAACCAAAATAAAAAGAAAGGAAAAAAAATGAAGATAGTAACAACCCTCTTTCCTGGCTTCCTAATGCTCCCCCTCCCATCCCACTGGGTACCTTTGGGACCAACCAAGCTCCACACGGAGGTCAGGAGGGAGCAATCCTAGCTCAGCATCAGCCCCCACAGAGGTGCTGAGCCCAGGAAGGATTCCCCCTTCTTTAAGGCCTCCTGCTCCTTCGAGAAGGGGAGTGGAGCCTGTGCCGGGCAGGACCCCGACACGGAGCAGCCCCAGGCTGGAATTCCGCTCCCCTGGCCCGTGCTCCCACCAGCCCCACACCCGGCCCTGCTCACACTGACTCCACCACGGGACTGAATAAGGAAAAAAGAAATAATTAGAAGAAGAAAAAGAAAAGCAAAACCAAACCAAACCATTTCCTTGCAATGTTCAAACTTACAACTCCTATCCCAGGTGGTCTATAGAGACAAGCATGTTATGGGAGAAACAAGTCAATTGGAAACACAGGAGTGTTCGAGACTCTTTTAAAACAAAAAACGGGAAGAAAAGTGTGCATGAACTCTCCCTCCCACCAAAGCAAATCCATTTCAGAAATTTGTTACCTTTCCACGATTTTAACACACAAGAAACAAGGAATTAAACAGCATGAAAAACACCCAAACCACAGGCTGAGCTGGTACCCGCTGGTTTCTGCACTCTCTCGGCTGGTTAGTGCTGGTTTCAGGCAGGCCCAGGTACCAGGCTAAGTGGGATGGACAGAGGGCTGTACCTGGAGCCCACTCATCCAGGTGTGGAGACAACCCCTTGTTACCACCTTTGTCTCCTGGGTAGTTTCCGAGTGGCCAGAAAAGTAGAGGAAATTTATAAATAAAAGAATAATGAAAAATCCCTGCATTTTTCCTGCTTCTTTTCATTTTTTGTTTTTAAAAGAACCCAACCCATTCCAACTAAGCTGTCTGCAAAGGATTCAGCCCTGAATTAGTACCAGATCCAGATTTACATTCCCAAAATTTCGGGGGCCCAGGCGACAGGGCAAATTTCAAACGCAATTTTCCAGCTGGCCACAAAAGGCTATTTAAAAATTTAGCTTGGAAACATTAAATTATTAAAAGCCTTCTCTCCATGTGCATGTGATTTAGTGAGCGTGAGACACGAGAGAGAGAGAAAGAGAGAGAGAAAGGAGTGCACACAGGAGCATGGCTCTGCACGGCGCTGCAGAGTAACGTGAGTGGAGGTGGGAGGCGCTTCCTCTGCCGATGGGATGGAATGGGAACAGTTTGCTGGGATGTAACTTGGCTTTTTTCCTCCCATTTTTTTTTTTTTTTTAATAAAAAAAGCGAGAAGGACCAGCCCTGCTCTCTCATTACCAAAAGGGATTTTTGCTGTGGAAAAATGTTAAACCAAAGCTACACACAAAATATTACAGGTCAGAGAGATAAAAATAATGGAGAAAGCAAAGAGGCTGTTGGTCCATGGGGTGGGAGAACATCGAGGGGGCATCGAGCAGAAGCCAATCCCCCTGTCATCTGTTCCCTCTGCTACTGAGGCAGGGCTGGCTGCTGGCCCTCTCCAGCTCTCCATGCCCAGCATTCCTTCCCAAGGGACCAGTGACAATTTACTGCTGGCAAAGGGAAAACCAGCCGGGACTGGGAGGAGCAGTGACAACACAGCCTTTTGCTGCAAGCTGGTGACATGTGGGGACACAGAGCCCCGTGGAGGGGCTGAGAGGGTCCTCCCCTTCTCTCACACCCCCAGCAGCAGAACTGAAACTGTCCTGCCTCCAGAGAGGGGCACTTGGGGACACAGGGGCGGGAGGGCCACAGGGATCCACTGCCCCTGGGGCTCTGCAGGCTGACCCTGGTACATCTTGGGGGCACATTCGGGTCACACCTGACTCCTCTGCGGGTGACACAGAGGGGATCTCCTCGGGGAGGAGATCGGGGAGCCCCGGGATGCCCAGCAGCACCTGCCCTGCTGGGCAGGGTGTCTCGGGGCCGGGGAGGGGCGCTGGGTGCCCCTGTGCCGCTGTGCTCCCTACCTCTCACGTAAAGGTTAGCGGGGGACGAGTAGCGCACCCCGGCGCTGTTGCTGGCCACGCACTCGTACTTCCCCTGGTCCGTCTCCTCGCTGCTCTCGATCTGCAGGCCACCTGCGGAGGGAAGAAGAGCGCAGCACAGACACCCCATCAGCACTCTGCTCGCAGCCACAGCCACAGCCACAGCCCCAGTTCTGCCGGGGAACGCAGAGCCCCTGCCCGCACCAGCTCCGGGCCGAGCTCCCTGCTGGGGACAGACACGTACCCAGCACGAGGGGAAAATTTAATCCCCCGCTCTGGATCAAGAATTACTCTTTGTCCTGAACTGATCAGCAAAAGCACCAAGTTTCGTGGCTTCTGCAATGCAGGCGTTCTGCACCAGAACTCCCGAAATCAGCCTCAATAATCCATATTACTGTGAGCCCCAGAAATCCATCAGCAGGCAGTTGACTTTCCCGTGCTCAATTTGAAGCAGTGACCATAAAAGCAAAAGGCTTTGTCATCCACTGCCTGGGGAATGTCTATCACCACTGCCTTTGTTTTGTGCTCCAATACCTGCCTTCCCAAGAAGCCCACAGGAGATCAGAGTCCCTGTGAAAAGCACCTTACTGATGGTAAATATTCCCAAGGGAAAACCCTGTAAATACTGCACTGGAACTTCAAAATTGCCTGCATGGTTTACATCATCTGGGCCAAAAGGATTAAGGTTTTTCTTAAACTTGTACATTATTGTAGGCTACAAGAATATACCCAGAGCCCAAACTAAAGATTCCTGTCAGCAAATATGCAGAGAGATGCAGCATGGAACTACATGGAAGAAAATTGCCTCATTTACCTCAGAAGGCTTCATCCTTGCTAAACTCCAGTTAAAATACATACTACATAAATTATTCAACAGGCTCTCAAATGTTTTATGTATTACGACTACATGATTATACTTCAGATATGGACAGAGCTCACACGTGGTAAGACTCTTAACTCCCATCTCGGGGAAAAAAACCCACCCTAAGTATGAAAACCAAACAATTCCAGCTCAGTGTAATAGTATTGATAAAATCTTAAGAGAGAAGAGTGCAAATGAGATCATTGTTGGTTGCAGATACAGCCTCTCCAGGAAGGAAAAACCAGTGTGTGCACACAAGGAGGACATGGTGCTCATGTTCCTCTGCGTGTGCGTGGGTGGGAATGATCCTGCGTGGGGGGATGTGAGGCTGGGACAGCATTTAGGGCAGGGATGGGGTGTGAGTGAGACTCCCACCAGCATCCACTGTGCCTGGGAGCTCCCATAAGCAGAACAGATAGAATTAAAACAAAAAAAAAACCCATCCAAGCCACTAACCAGAATAATTCCAAAAGAATCTGCGGGTATTTTCAGCATAACAGGAGTTAAAAACCAACCTGATCGAAGCTTCACACTGAGCCCCCAGCTGAGCAGGTTTCACATGGACCTGCAGCTCCAGCTGTGCCTCAGAGAGCCCCACTTGGGTGGAGAACTGGGCACTGAGTTTTCCCAGAAATTTCTGTTAATTTGGACAAAGCTGTGGGTTGTTTCCTCTGGTTCCAGATACACGTTCTGAGAGGCTCCTGAGCATCGCTTGTCTCAGTGCACACAGGGCAGGTGAAGCCAGGCTGCAGAGCAGGACTGGAACCAGGAACTGCAGTGGGCATGGGGACTCACCCCTTCCACCCTGCCCTCTGCAGCTGTGCTGGTCACAGCAGCGGCAGAAATGACACTGCAGAGAGGGCAGGGAGTGTTCACCACTTGTCAGGAGCCATAGAGATGATGTGTGAAAACGTAAATCTCACCTACAGCACCTCCTGTTGCTTTTACCAGCAGAGGATTATGGAATTTTAAATGTGCCAGTGGAGATAAAACCAAAGCAGGGTCTTCCAAGGGAGTGCACACCCAATTCCTTCTGCCTTTCAATCACAGCTTGAGGTCAAGTATTTTTTGACTCCATTAAAGAGACAGTGCAGAAGTTACTTACCAAGGATCTTTCCCAGAGAAACCTAAGGGTAAGAGTGGGGAGGAAGTGGAAAGAGGCTCTGGAGCCAAACAAAGGAGAACACTGACACGGTAAGTGCTGAAGTTCTGCCTGAGCAAAGGATTGGAACAGTCTCATCACCATCATCAGATTGGGAGCACTTTGAACCAATCAAGAGAAGGTCCTAAGTATTTACCAAGCCTTGATAGCATTTAATGCTTGAGATAAACTTCAGTCCTTCACAGTCCTGGAGAGATTAGCTCTTAAAACTCTGCCATAAATCTGAGGCAGCACAGCCAGAGACGTTATTACAATAACAGTATCAGTATTACCAAGTGCACCCAGCAAACAAAAAAGGACATTATAACCATAGATAAAATAAAGACAGGTAGAAAAAAGAAATATCCAGAGGTGAAGCAGGACAAGAAAACATAACAACACCACGAATCTGTATTGAGCACAGGGCAATGAAACAGGATCTGAGTGGAGAGAAGTGTTTGGAGAGTGGTGTGTGAGTGATCTGGGGTGTCTTACCTCGGATCGGTGTACCTTCTGCAAAGGAAACAAAGAAAAGAAGTGAAAAGACTGCAAAACCCCAAACACCTGCACTGTCTGTGGGAAAAGGACCTGAGTCAAGGAAGACAGTTCCCAGTAGGAAACTTCCTGCTCTACCTCACCTTAAAATAGAGGGGACACTGAAGAGGGCTTGGGGTGCCTAAGGTGGGGGTGCCCTTTTAAGCAGTCCAATTCAGCTGGCTGTCTGCAGAGCCTCTGTGGCACCTGACTCCAAAAGTCTTAAAGCTGACTCCATTTTGTTGCTAAGAATGAAAGACAATCTTCAGGCTCCCAGCTAACATTACTGTTTGCTACTTGCAGAACATGTGATGACCCTGCATTTACCTTCCTCACTCCTGGGCAAAAAGGGTTGGCATTACAGCCCTGTTAGCTCAGACAGGGAGAGGGACACCTAGCACCTTGCATTCCATTAAGCTGTGGGTTTGATCCCACCTTTTCTAGCAAATTCCCAGTCCCAAACTTTGGTTAGTGGCACAGATGTGCAAGGAATTCAGTGCATGTCCTGCCCAGGACCTTCAGGCATCCTTCACAGCTCTGCACAGGCCCTGAAGGCAGGTGCTGGGCACTGAAGGCCAGGCTGCTGCACAGGTACAGGGCTGCCTGGGCACCTCCTGCAGCTGCTCAGGCACCTCCCCGTGCCAGCGAGGAGGGGGCTGTCTGGAGAGAGCAGTCCTGCCCCACTGGCCTGCTGACTGCATCTCCCCTGGGTGATTTTATTCCAACCCCATCCTGTTGTCTCTAAGTGCCCAAACCAAGCATTCGGGTCTCCCAGGTGAGAGGGACTGACACTGTGGCTGGTGATCCAGGCCACAGTCAGGGGTAAAATCACTGTCCCCCCATCTGACCTCCTGAGGTTGCAACCAAACCATCTTCCTTTGAAAACACGGCAGGTCCTTTTGCTCACAGTGGCATTCAAACGTGTCACACAGCTTATCAAAGAGGGGGGTTTAGTTGGTGGGTTTTTACCCCAATCCTGAGAACAGGGCAGATTCCACAATGCCAGTATTGCCTCTCCCTAGGCAGAAATGCAAGAGCTCCTCTGCAGTGGTGACACTGCTGCCACTCTGCAGCACCTCGAGCCAGGGCTGTGGAGCACATTAAATGATAAATATGAGCCTCTCACCCTCTCCTCTCCCCTGCTGAGGTACAGCAGAGTTATTGCCCCGTTTTACACGTGGGGAAACAGAGGTAGAGGTGAAGTGACTTGCCCAGGGTCACAGAGGGAAGTCTGTGGCAGAGGCAAGAACAGGAGTCAAAGCCTCCTCTGTGCCAATCGTCTGCCTTAACCACCAAAACAACCCTTCCCTCCTTATCCTTCAGTCCTGCTCATCCTCCTGCTGTGGTTTAATCCTCCATTCTCAGGATAGAAGGTAAAAATACGGATATATTGATTACAGTTCACCTTTAATTTTCAAAGGAGCTGAGGGAAGAGAGGCATTATAGTGTTAGGGATTAGACTCTAGTTAGACTCAGCTTCTAGTTAAGAGGTTAGGTCATTGGCTAGAGGTAAGTTAGCATCTAGTTAGGGTTAGGAACTAGTTAAGGTTAATGAAGCAGGTTGGTTAGCTCTCAGGACAGAGGTTGGAGAGACAGCGCTTGGAAGAGGTGGGGAGCGTGGACTTGGGCAGATCCCCACCCAGGAGATGGCAGGGAGTTTAAAAAGCAAGAGAGAGAGAGAGAGTGAAAGCAGCAAAGGGTTATAGTTCAGTTCAGTGGAAATAAAAACAGCCTCTGATACATCCTTCTGTCTCAAAATTGGAGTGAAAATCTGCCATCTGTGGCACCAATATGGAACAGGGCTAATGGGAAGAGGGTAGAGGAGGGGAAGAGACCCAAACATCACCCACAACTCGAAAGCTTCTTTGGCCTCAGCTAAGCCTGGCAGTTTCCTGAAAAGGTTCTCTCTGACGGGAGAAACATGCTGGAAGCAAGAGCTGTGCAAGCACAGACACAACAGCAGCACTACCCTCGTGTGTCACTGCAGGTTAGTCATTCCCTGTTCCCTCGGAGCATCAGCACTGCCCCTGGAAATGGGCTGTCAGCAGCTCCTGGAGTCCTGGAGACAGCACTCTGGGAGAGCCAGGTGAGCCAGGCAATGGCACCTGGGCCATGCCAGGTCTAACTCCGGCACACAGGTGAGGAGCAAAAGAGGTTTAGGAAGATGCCCCACACCGGGGATGGCAGGGACAGAACTTGAGTCACAATGAGCTCGAGTAACTTGCATGGCAAGAGCAGCAGTTTGGGTGGTGGCACAGACACAGATGGCAGATTTTCACCACTGGAGTTTCACATCTAACCAGCTTCCTGCTCAACACAGGGGCAGCAGCAACGGTGCTGGGAGAGGGTGTGAACTTGATTGATTATTCTGAGGAACTCTGACAGGTCCTGTAGGGTTTGATACAGGGTCATGGGGGTGGAGGGAGGTCACCTGTGCTCAACACCTGACTTGCCTGGTGAGCAGGAGAGAACGCATGAGGCTGCCCTCTGTCCAGGGCAGAGCAAGGGCACCAGCTCTGCAGGAGAACTAAAGGAGGCACAGCTCACACTGGATGCTGACTTTCCAAGTGAAAAGCTGGTTCTGAGATGCCACGTGCAAACTATTCATACTGCCTTCCACAGTCTCCCAGGATCTGCAGATCTGCCTATTTAGGGCAAATTTTGAGGCTGCCTGAGCCCAGATGGCCAGCCCAGGGTTTAGCAGCGGAGGCAAAGGGCAGCTTAAAGGCCTTGTCTCTGGATTATAAAAGCCCAAGATGGTGCCAGGCAGAATTCCCCATGCAGGTGTCCCCTGCACAGAGGATGGGGGTCTGCTCTCCACCATCCCTCCCTCCGAGTCCCCACAAGCTGAGCTGCCTACGGATCCTCCAGGCCTTGACAAGAGGGAGAGGAGGACAGCCACCATTGCCATGGCAATGACAGAAAACACATCTCCACCTTCTGTCAGGCCACGTGTGAGAACATGTGTGTGCTGAGCTCCTCTCCCGAGGGCTGGACGCAGCTTTCTGCTCCAAACAAGCAGGCAATCATCAAGGGGCTCCTGCAATTTCCAAGCGCCGGATCCTGGCTGACAGCTGCAATTCCTACATCTCCTCCAACAAAAGGGCTCTTGGCACAGGCAGGAAATGTGACGGGAGCTCTGCAGACAGGCTCCTGCCCTCGCTGCGATGGAGAGGACCTGGAGGGGCAAAGGGGGGCTCTTCTGATCCTCAACCCTTCCCCTCAACCCTTCCCCACAACCTGGGACTTCCAGCTTCAATTTGGAAACGCTGCATCCCCACCTCTCCCTCCTGAAAATGCCAATAATCCTGTTAGATGTGAAACTCCAAGACCTCCTGCAGGTGTGAACACAATTATCACAGTTCCAGGGTACAAGCTATTGTGTAATTGGGGAATTCCAGGACAACTGTTGCTAAGAGACCAAAAAAACCCCTAAAATCTATCCAATGTTAGGAGGTTTATATTTAGCTGTTATCTCTTTATACAGATAAATTAATTAGAATTATTATTACTATTTTTTTTTGTAGCCTGCAATACCCCTGCAGAAATTAATTTAGAGGGCAGAACATCCCTACTGAAAGAGTTAGTAGAAGAAATGCAGAGCATGCCTCTCAAGAAGCTGTTACAAAGGAATTAGTTTAAAGGGCAAGGGTTACAGATCTGCACATTAGCAGGTTTGGGGTTTTATGGTTTGATTTTTGATTTTTTTTTTAATTGAACAAACTTACCAAAGGTCTCTGAATGTTAAAAAAGTGAAACAAAACAAAAAAAAAAAAAGAAAAGAAAAGCTTGTTATAGCCAGTTATTTAGAAAACAGAAGACACACACAAGACACAAAAGGTTTCAGTGTTTCTGTGGTGAGGAGGAGCCTGCCTCCCATGTCCCCCCTAGATGGCACGGCTGAGCAGAGGACATTGCCTCTGCCTTCTGCTCTGAATGTCCCAAGACAAGCAGAAATATCCATTCTCCAAGACCACTTAAACTCGTGTACAACCCAGGTCTCCAAGGCTGAGATGTTCAGGATGTCTATGGGAAGCAGGAGCCCAGACAGAGCTTCTTCCCACTCTCCTCGGACTGAGAACTCTGCATTTCACTCAGCCAAAACACCCAGGCATTACAAGATTTCCAACTGCTTGGAAAGTGTATCTGGAGATGGGAAGAGGGAGTGGAAATACCAGACAGAGAAAAGCCACTATGGTTAATGACATATCACCTGCTTCTTGCTTAGATTGAGACCTATGTCACAAACGGGTCCCCTGGATGATGGGACTATAATGACCATGGTCTCAGGGGTCCATTTGTGTTGCCAGCCAAACATTCAGATTTAATACAAATGAGAACCAAATCTGGACACAGTTCCTGGTTTCTCAGAGCTTCACATATGACATTTCACTTGTTCCTTTTAATGAACTAATTTGCATGTTTGCCACTAACTCACATATTGATAAAATTCAGTTCCTAAGAACTCAGTACAGATCCTCTGTACTGTAGCAGCACAGCTGCCATCCTGATGACTTCATCTCCAGGGTGGAATTCGGGACCCTCCTGTCCTGCTGCTCCCTCAGCCTGTCCCAGACTCCAGCAGGGAGGAACAGAGGCAAATGCTGAGGGACAACACACTCACTGGCTTCTACACCAAATCACAGAATGGTTTGGGTTGGAAGGGACCTCAAAGCCCATCCAGTCCCATCCCCTGCCATGGGCAGGGACACCTTCCACTAGCCCGGGTTGCTCCAAGCCTTGTCCAACCTGGCCTTGGACACTCCCAGGGCTGGGGCAGCCACAGCTTCTCTGGGCACCCTGTGCCAGGGCCTGCCCAC
>JAWWEE010000075.1:405929-443250 GCA_035221455.1 Xenops minutus | reverse complement strand
CTTGGACACTCCCAGGGCTGGGGCAGCCACAGCTTCTCTGGGCACCCTGTGCCAGGGCCTGCCCACCCTCCCAGGGAGCGATTTCTTCCTAAATGTCCTAGATCTGTTAGCACAAAGAGCAGTGAGGAGGCTGTGATTCAGCAGCAGGGTCACTGCTCCTCCCTGCACCCTCTCCCCAGAGGGGCTCTCAAACATGCTCGGCTGGGTGGAACTGGTAACCCCAAGGTTGGCTGAAATTCCACTGGTGACCTGGAGGTGAAAGACACTGAAGCTTATTAGGAGTGTCCTGGAGCATCCAAAGCCCTGGTGTGTGCTAGTGCCACACTTCTGGCAGCAAAGTTTGTTTTCTGGAAAGATAAATGTATTGAATTAAGTTCTGACTTCAGCAGCGCAGTCATCGCCTCACACTCTGGTCACAAATCTGTGCCTGAATCTGCTCTGCCGTGGTGTTAAACAACCCTTTTCCACACACCAAAGTGCTGACACAGTCCAGAAGAGCCTAATGTTAATATTTTCCACTTTCACAGGCCTTTCCTTGCAGAACATGCAAGTTTTGAAAGGCCATGAAAGTAGAAATTGGAGAAGTGAGAAGTGCTGAGTGCCCAGGGCTCTGCACTCCTGTCACACAGGCAACAGGTCCCTGCCCCGAAGGACAACAGAGATGCTTCAGGGTTCCACCAGTTTAATAATTCAAAGCAGCTGTAAATGAGATTAGATCTCAGCAGGTATCTTCTGATTTATCAGAAGGGCCAAAGGTTCACTCTGAGGTCAACCAATTCACTGGAATAAAACCACTCAGATGGCTTTGAGGAAAACACCAGATCAAACCCAGCTAAGGAGTAAAGGCATTCTAGCAAGATGATGAATGTATTAAAAATAATCTGCCTGTGCATTACTCACACTTCAGTTCACAGTCACAGAGCATGCTATAATTCTAGTTTACCTCTCATTATTTATGCTGAGTGATTTTTTTTATTTGCATTTGCCTCAGCTGTTATGATAAAACAGGGAGGTCAATCTCATCTGCGTTTGTGGGATTCAACAAGCCATTCTATTTCCACAAAGCAGTTGAAGGATCTGTTTGTAACTTTGCTTCACTGAATAAGAAGCATTTATGCAGGTGTGTAAAAGCTACATTAAACTGGAGCTATGCTGAAGCTTTTCCACTGGTGGCCCACAGAACTGAAAATCTTTATTTTTAGTAGAATCTTTGCCAAACAGGACAAGAGAAGAATCAGGTGGTTCCATGCTCTGACGTTCAGATGCAGGAGGACACAGAAATGATTTCTCCAGAGTCAGCAGAGATCTGGGCAGAAGCAGTTGGTTATCACTCAACTGGACAACTTGTAAAAGTTCTCATGAAAACAAACCAAACATAGTGGCTTTACTGAAGCATCTGCTTTTCCTTTGCCTACAACAATGCTATTCTTTTGCCAAAAAAAGACTTAAAAATGCTCCCTCTCTCTTGACCAAAGAAATCTTCTGAGCAGCTGAAATGATGCTAATCTTTGCTAGGTCCAACCTTGGACATGTTTTCTTTAGGCTGGGTCTAAGCAGTCAGCCCAAGCAGGATGTGAAAAGAATTATTTCCCAGGTTAGTTTCTGTCAAAAGGTAAAACTTCTAAAGCTTGTTTCATTTTTGCTGCTCTCAGTGGAAAGTGTTTATCAGTAGTACTCAAAAATAAACCCACCTGTGCCCTCCTTGCACACACTCTCACCCAGAGAACTGGCAGATCTAACAAGTATAAAAACAGCTCCCGAAACGTGAATATTAAGAGATGTCACATTGGCACACACACAAAACAGCAAACATAAAACAAACAAGAGAGACAGATGGACAAGCAGATGGGGAAAGATGGAAAACTGACAAGAGCCACGGAGCTGGGGTACATCTGTTGGTGGGGATGGACTCCAGGGGCAGAGCCACTGAGCACGGAGGGGTCACTCCGGAACACTCCCAAGGGCTCCACGGTGATGGCTGTAGGGATGTGACACTGGAGAGGTCCTGCAAGAGCTGTTCTTCAACACCAGCTTTGAGAGGCTCCATTTACACCATGTGTAAAGCAAGAGGCTGCCTGAGCCATGGGCCCTGCACTAGCTGTGTGTGGCCTCAAGAGCCATGTCTGCCATGGTGGTTCTTTCTTCCTTCCCCAGTTCTTGGCCTGAGGAGCAAAAGCTCAGCTCCCTAGCCAGGCCCCCATGAGCTGCAAGAGCACCAAGATCCAGGGAGCACAGTCACAGTGCCCTCTGGATGGGCACCAGCTTCCCTGCTGTCATTCCCCTCATGTCAGCTGGGCAGCAGAGAAGGCCAGGAGGGCTTGAAGTGGAAAACACTCCCTACATAAGAATACGAGTCCCAGAATAAAACCCCAAGTGAAACCCCCATCCACAGTGCCTGTCAGGCCTGTCCTCTGCCTCAGACACCTGAGCAGCCTCTGCTTGGCCTCAGCTGCTCCGGTCTCCCAGCCAGGCCTTACCTGATCTCAGCTGTTTTATCCTGCCGTTGCTCGCGCTGGGGTCGACGGGCAGGAAGTCCTTGAACCAGGTGATCTCGGGGTCGGGGTTGCCGCTGGCCGCGCAGAGCATCGTGGCCGTGCGCGTCCGCTCCACCACCTTCAGCTGCGGCCCCATGTCAATGTTCGGGAAGCCGGGAGGCAACTGGTCCTCTGGAGGGGCAGAGCAAGGGAAGGGGTTAAACAGGGACCAGGGCAGGCAGGGGAGCTGCTCAATGAACACTTCAGGCAGACTTGCTGCCCTGTGCAAGGCAAGTTAAAACAGTAAATACACGGGTTGGGAAAACACAGCGTACAATAAAATTTACTTGCTTGTCCATTCTGTGGGATTACCTAACGTCCCACAAGAAGATTCTGCACTTGAATGCTGTTTTTTAAAACCCTTTGGGGCACAGGGTATGGAATCACAGAACTACTAAGGTTTGAAAAGACCTCCAAGGTCACCAGCTCACCCTTCAGCTGGATCCCATCTGTCCACTAAACCACATCCTCAAGTTCCACGTTGACTCATTTTTTGAACAGTTGGATCTCCAGCACTGCCCTGGGCAACCTGTTCCAATGTTTAATCATTCTTTCAGTGAAGAAATTTTCCCAATATCCAACCTGAACAACTTGGAGCAACTCGAGGCCATTTCTCCTCATCCTGTCCCTTGTTCCCTGGGATTCCCACCTGGCTCCCCACTCCTGTCAGGGAGTTGCAGAGAGCGAGAAGGTCCATTCTGAGCCTCCTTTTCTCCAGGCTGAGCCTTCCCAGCAACCTCAGCTGCTCTTCACAGGATTTATGTTCAGGTCACCATGTCAAAGTTTCTCCAGGTGAAGCTCTGTCAGATCAGTGACTGGCACTGAGCTGGTTTTTACAGCAGAACTGTGCACAGGGGTGGCAAAGCTCCCTGCACTGCAGAGAACAGTCTGTACAGTCACAGTTAAAAGGAAGGGTTCACCTTCCCCCTCCAAACCTCACAGTACCAAACAAACTACACAGGAGAAATAATGAAAGAATCCACGTGGAAAGGGCTGTCAAAGACACAGTGGGACTGGGAGAGAGAGGAGAGGAAAATCTCATCCAGCTGCAGTGACCAGAGGGGACACACATTACAACAACACGCCAAGTGCTGTCAGCCAGGGTGTGATTTTTGGATTTATTAATTCCAAGTGCTGCTGGCCTCCAAGGAGAGGGACGTGGCACCAGAACCCAGCAGAGCTTCAGCTGAGCTTCTCTCAATCTAGTCTTTGCCTTCCCTAATGAGGGTGAGGAGGGCAGTCCTAACCAACGCTGACTAATTTGTGGTAACTCACACAAAACCCCAGTGCTTCCCCCATATTTGTCACCACTTCTTAACTCCTGTGGAATGGAAAAGAGCTGGCTCGTGCTGGCTGACACAGTTCAGGAACATGCCATTTTTCCCACCAGAAAGTGAGTGTTTGGGGGAGGGCAGCTTGGAAGGAGGATGCCAGAACCAGGGTGAGACTTGAGAGGGATTTTCCATCATCTCAAATGAGCCATGTCAAGGAATCACAGCCTTGGGAGTCTGTGGCATTGAATTCATCCCAAAAGCAGGTGAGGGAACAGAAGGGAAGCAATACAGAGGATTTAAAAGAGGTGGGATTCTTTAAAAAGCAACATACATCACAACCATCACAGTGAAACCAATGGGAGCTCTCACAGAGGCACCAAGACGGGGTTGGAACCCCTGGCCTTGGTTGGGAGCCATCCTGCCAACACACCAGGAGCTCATTTCCTGAGCCTGGCACATGATGGATCAGGAGGAATGGAGCCAAACTACATATGGTTGAACCCAGAGACAGTGGCACAAGAGAGAAACCCAGTGGCCTTACTGTGGTGGGTGCCTTTGGATAGAATCATAGAATGGTGTGGGTTGGAAGCGACCTTAAAGACCACCTAGACCCAACTCCCTCCTGTGGGCAGTGACACCTTTCACCAGACCAGGGTGCTCAGAGTCCCATGCTGTAAGAGAAGCATAGTCATCAGACCCCAGCTCTCTGTGAGCTCCAAACACGTGATTTGGGCAAGAGCTGTTCCACACTGCTGTGCCTCACCCTCAGCTTCTCAACACCTCTGAAACCAGGGAGGCAGAGCTGAAGGTGTGTGTGATGCTCTGACACCTGGGCCACGACACTCTGTGCTGCTCTGTGATTAGCAGTGCACAGCTACTGCAGGGAAAAAAGAGGATAAAATGCCTCAATTGTGTGTTTAAAAATGTGCATTGTTTCCTGCCTCTGACCATTGTTGGGGAGTTATAAAGGATCTATTGTGACTCACTGGAGAGTGAAATGTATTAACCACACTTCTCCTCATGGAGCAAAGGAATCTGACCACAAACAGAACGGCTGTAACTGCCCAGTGACGCAGATCTCCCAGTATGGACAAACCTTGGACTGGAGGTGTCCTGTCATCGAATCACAGAATCACAGAATGGTTTGGGTGGGAAGGGACTTTAAAGCTCAAACCATCCCAGCCCCTGCCACGGGCAGGGACACCTTCCACTAGCCCCAGGTGCTCCAACCTGGCCTTGGACACTCCCAGGGATGGGGCAGCCACAGCTTCTCTGGGCACCCTGTGCCAGGGCCTCACCCTCAGAGGCAACAATGTCTTCCCAATATCTCATCTAAACCTGCTTTCTGTCAGTTAAAAGCCATTTTTCAGTTTCAAGCCATTTTGGTGCATCTGAAGCACCAAATCCAAATCAGAATATTTCACCCCAAATTTGAACTGTGGACACACACATCTTTCAGAAGGGACTGAACCAGCCCTCTGAGCTCACCAGGCTGTGCTCAGGCACTGCAGGACGCTCTAACCCTCGTATTCCTGCAAACCACATGTGCTGCAACCCCACAGCCCCCCAGGAGTGAGCTCAGGACAGGGGGGCCCAGGGAATTGCTGTGCCTCTGCACAGCTTTCAGCCAGGCTTTTAACATCTTCCCTTCCCTCCTGCTCCGTGCCCAGCCGTGCTGAGCGTGAGGAGCCGCTGCCGCATTGGCTGCAGATGACATCATTATTGATCACTGCTTTTATCCTGCTCCCTGGTGATGCTGCTCCACCTGCCTCCAGCCCCAGCCCCTTCCTTCCAGGAGCCCATTAATCCACTGAGAGAAGAGCCCTCTGCCTGGCAGGGTGTGTGTGTGTGAGTGTTTGCACATGTGTGTGTGCTGGGGGAGGCCTGGTACCACTATTATTACTGAGTGTTTCTAATTAAACAAAAATGTTAATCTTGCAGCACAATGTGCAGAATTCCTCTGAGTTTAATTAAAACAACTGTGACTAGAGGCGTGATCAGATTTGAGGATCAGATCAGCAAAGGAAGCATCTCTGAACATCACACACTGCTCTGATTCAAGTGCTCAGATTTCCTTCCTGTCAGGGAAGTGAAACTGCCTCCATCCCCTAACAACTGGATTCCCTGTAATAATGCAATTACAACCTCAGCACAATCCCCACAAGACACACACACACAAGCCCTGCCACCCTCCCCAGCAATCCCCAAACACCACCCCAAGCCTGTTCCCGAATAAATAAGGAATGGTTTGGGTTGTGAATTCTCTTTCTGAAAGCAGCTCAGGCAACTGCAGGAACAAAAGAACCAGACACAAGCTGGAGATGCTTCAAGGGCACATCTGGGCAGCTGCTGTCATTGGAAATCGTGCTGGTTCATGCAGACAAACACTCTCCTGTGTTGCAATTGCCACCCAAGCGGAGCATCCCAACACCCTGTTCATACCTGAGCTTAGACCCAGCAGTTTAAATCCCCCCCAGAGCTGGTGAATCACCTCAAGGCCACTGAACCAAGTAGGGTGAGAAAGAATAGAGGAGGAGGGATGGAGAGAGGCAGGGAAAGAGCACTTCATCCCTCATTCATAATAAATCCTACCCGAGGACACGCTCTGTGCCGGAGGGCGCGGCTGGATCCAACCCAGGCACACAAACAAGGGCCCCCCGCCCCAGTGAGGGGACTGGGGTGCTCCCTGTCTCCTTGGCCCTCTGCAAGGTGGCAGCTCTGGGTTTAGCTAATTAGCTGTGCTGGAAATGAGGATGATACAGAAAGATAAAGCGGGTGTTGCTGCTGCTCTTCCTCCCACAGGGCGTGCACGGCTGTTTAATAATTGAGAGGAGAAGGAGGGTGTGAGCGGGTACAGCGCGCCATGGACTCGGTGCAGAAAGCCACGAGGATGCTCTGAAGGCAAGAGGAGGAGGGATTTTTCACTCTCCTCTGGAGATATGATGCTGGATGGTCTCTACAGAGTCCTCATTCAGGGTGGAAAACCAGGAATACAGAGATGAAGCATCTCGAGTGACACAAGTTTTAAGCAGAATCAGGATCAAAATGCAGCACCGGTGAACATACGCCTGTTCTTGTCATTAAGTTTATGAACACCTACAGCTGTCCCCTCCCCAGCAGGTATCCTGGCTCAGTGTACCTTGTGAGATCACATCAACAAGTTATTTCCACCCATGTGTTTGTACCTGTGCTCAGTTACCTGTTATTTCCCATAACTAATGCAGGGAGGAGTCTCCCTAACGTGCTCTGTCTGTTGACTCCATTTCTTTTGAGCTGAAAGGTTTACTATGAAAACAGTAATAGCTTAACGATATTATTAAAAAATTGTAGCCTTACAGGCAATAAAATACACTTAGATATGTGTGTTGGACTCCAAAATTGCACAGGTAATGCCTGTGTTCCCTAAACTAACGTGTCCCTGTGCGCCCTCCTGCTACAGGCATCTGAGTTAAAATTACTTTGATGTTATTCATAAGCTACAGAACTAATCTGCTGTCAATGTTGCCCAATTTTCAGGTCACTACAAGAAAAGCAAAACAAGTCAAGTTTGAAGAAAGACTGCCAGGAATTTTCCAAATGGCAAGGTAACATTTCAGAGGGGGCAGCTTCCCTCTCCCATGTGCTCCCATGGGACTCACTGCTCTCTGCTGAGCATCCAGAGCTGCTTGTTGTTTACCTTTGGCTGATTTAAACCCAACAATTACACAAAACCCAGCAAAAACCAGCACAGATCTTGCTGGAACTTTATACATGCCCACACCAGATGTGTTCTTGGAGTAGAAAATGAGTGAGGGACATTTTGGGCTGGAATTGGTAGTGAAGTATCTGAATGCTTCCTAGAAGGAATCCAAGAGGGAATCACTGGAAGCAGCAGTTCGGAAGGTCTGTCCACAGCAGTCTCAGCCACACTGCAGCAGTGAGAGCCACAGAGCTGACATGTCCCACAGCCTCAGTTTTCCAGAGTGCTGCAGTTCTCAGGAACAGCCAGCACTGGCCAGGACGGAGCAAGTGATGGATCAAGGCCCAGTAAATCCTGTTTGTGACATTGAACCTGACTAATCACTGGTTTTGATGGGAATATATTGCATTTACTAA
This sequence comes from Xenops minutus, assembly GCA_035221455.1. NCBI lineage: Eukaryota > Metazoa > Chordata > Aves > Passeriformes > Furnariidae > Xenops > Xenops minutus. The sequence continues at coordinate 435,347 of JAWWEE010000075.1, read as the reverse complement.
TGAATCACAGGGGTATCCTCCACAGACCTCTACCAGCTTCCACAGGCTACTAAAGAATTGGAGGGAAGTAATAACAATCATCATAATCTGGATCTGTGGATATAGATGATATAGATAAAATGCAGATATAGATAGACACAGACAGAATCCCAGAATGGTTTGGTTTGGAAGGGACTTTAAAGTTCACCCAGTTCCACCCCTCTGCCGAGGGCAGGGACACCTTCCAGTAGGCCAGGTTGCTCCAAGCCCAGTCCAACCTGGCCTGGGACACTTCCAGGGATGGGGAGTCCACAGTCTCTCTATATCTCTCTATATCTATCCCAAGACATACAGATATAGATATAGATCTTTCTTGGGAGTGAGGAGCTCAGAAAAACTCCACCAGCTGGGAGCTGAGGTGTCTGTGCCAACCACCTTCCTTCCTGCCTAAGTTATAACGAGAAATAACAGCAGCTGGAGTCAACAACAACTGCAAAATGCTTCCCAAAACCACTTTCTCTCTTTTTCTCCGAACTCTGCAGGAGTCAGGGTTGCAGGCACTAAGTCTAGCCAGCTGTGGAAAGAACAGCCAGTTTGCACAGCCCTACCACACTGGGATCCCTGGAGAGGCAGAGCAGGAAGGACAACCAAGGCAGCAGAACTGGTGTGAGGGGACTCTGGGGCAGTTGAACGCTGTCCATCACAGCTTTGCTTCTCAGAAGCTCCCAAAGGTTTCCTCTCCTGCAGTTTCCTGTTTTTAAGTGAAGGCACATGGGTTTCTGTCAGGGTCTGATCCAGGAGTAATCGTGTATAAGCAAAAAGGGGGTTACTCTCAATCCCTTCAGCAGCTGCAACTAGTTGGGAAGAATGTTTTATTTTCTCTTCCAAAAGGAGAAAATATTTCCTGTGTTATTTTCTGTTCATGGGACTGCTCTGGTGCTGAGGAAATCCTCGCCTGTTCCTGGGGCACACACGTCTGTCTGATCACACCAGGCACACAGAGCTGCAGAGCTCCTGCCCTTTGCAGCAGCTGGGCCCAGGTTCCCGTACTCGGAGTGTGCCAAGGTAACAGGCTCTGCAAATGACAGCTCCCATCCATCTGCAGGCTGTGCAGCAGCCGAGGAGCAGCCCCCTCTCTATGCTCAGCATCACTTCTGCAAGGCAGAGAAGAGACAGAGAGGAGGAGGAGGCCGTGCAGGGAAGGAGAGAAAAGACAAACAGGAGAGTGGGTGAGTGCAGAGAGGGGAGGGGAAGGAGAGGACTGGCTGCCAGCATGCTCACTTCGTCATTGTGCAGATCAGTGCTTTGGGCTTGGTGCTTTTAACTCTCCCAGCACTTAAAAATGCGGATAAAGAGGAGACAATCTTTGCTGTGTGAAAGCTGAGGAATGACTAGGGATGGAATAACTCCAGCTGTGCAGGGAAGGGGAGGGTGTGCTATAAAATCGGCTTCCTTGATGCTCTTCAACACTGTCTTGACCCACCCTGCAGTTCATTCCCACTCCCCCAAGTGCCACGGATGGGTACCCTCACTGCTGCAGCACAGTCAGACACACAGACACCAAACCAGGTCCCAAACAGAACAGGAGACCATGTAAGAGCAGAGCACACAGTCAGAATGTCCTGGAGGGATCAGCAAAGGGTGGAATTAGTCAGGCAGTGGGAACATGCAGCCCCTGTGTTGTGGTTTGTCCCTCTGGGTGACATGGATGATGCTGATCCTGGAAGGAAGAGCTGCACAAAGACAGGTACAAAGAACCCTGGTCCCTAAGGACAGTCCCTGAGCTCAGCTCAGCATTCCCATTTTGCTCTCCACACCTCCCTGGCAGGAGGCTGTGGCCAGGTGGGCTCAGGCTCTTCTCCCAGGTAACAAGTGAGAATACCAGGAAATGGCCTCAAGTTGTGCCAGAAGTTCACGCTGGACATCAGGAAGAGTTTTTTCACAGAAAGGGTTGGTAAACACTGGAAGGGGCTGCCCAGGGAGGTGGTGGAGTCCCCATCCCTGGAAGCATCCAAGGAATGACTCAGTGCTCTGTGCAGATGACCTTGGAGGTCTTTTCCACCCTCAGTGATTCTGTGATTCCATGATTCCATACACTGCAGATTGCTTTTGGTGGAGAGTGCCTTAAAACCAGTGTGAGAATCTCCAGGGGATTGGTGAGGGTGGCAGCTTCAGGAGAACTTTCCCTTGCCACTGCTTGTAGCTAAATTCAAGGGATACAGACTCTGAATTTGACTGCAAGGGCACCTCCCAAACTGTCACAGCTCCAAGGAATAGAGATGGGAATAAGTGTGAAGAATAAGGCTCCCAGCCCTCTGGGATAACCACAGTTAGACACACTCATGTCATCCCGTGACGTTCCAAGCTCCTGACAGATCCATCCCACCACGTTTCTCTAACAGAAGGTTAAATGCCATGCCAGGCAGAGGAGCTGCTCTGAGATCTGAGTGCACCTACACAAAGCTGTCAGGCATGACTGGACCACGGGCCCACCCACCCCAAGGCAGCAGCATCCTGACAGCACAGAGCCTGCCAGGTGGGCAGCAGAAGGGATATTCCTGCTCCAAGGGGAGGTCGAGGGCTTTGCCATGTGCCCCTCATGTCTGGTCTCTTTCCTGCTCTGCCTTGAGGATTTGCACACCAGTTTCACTCTGCAGCATTAAGGATGTGCTCGCTGCTGGTTCAAGCAAAAGGATTTAAGATGCTCTTGGACAGAATGCTGAAATTGCTCAAGAAAAAGCTACTGGCCCACAGGCAGAGTCACTCCTTGGCCTTGTGAGGGTCACACACTGCCTGGAGCTCCTGAAATTGTTAGATATGCCCACTGCAGAAAGGAGGGCTCTCAGTGCCAGTGTCCCTATTAAAAAGTCCATGGCTTCACCCACAGCAAATGCTCCCAAACTAACCTCCCCTTGGGAGCTCTCAGGCAGTCATCCACCAACCCCTCCCTGCAGGATCACCCGTGGTCTGGACAGGGAACATCACTGGTGGGTGTTCTAAACTCTAAAACAGGTCAGTTTTAGCACCCAGCCTCGCTCAGCCCTTCACACAGTGATTTTAGGGATCTCCAGGGTGGTAACAGCAAACATCCAGAGGCATCCAGAGCAACAGCATATTGTTCCCTCCCCCACAGGCAGTTCAGGGAGCATATTTCAAACAGATGACATTAAGGAGGCATCCATGTAAACATCCTCTGTAATGGGGACAAGCGGAAAACAGAATCAGAACAAAATGGAGTGGGGAACTGTTTCCTTGGAGAGTGCACGGAGCAAAGGACCTCTGGAAAGAGGGAGGGTGCCCAGAGGGGCAACCCAGGCATCTTGCACAAGGAAAAGAGGTTGCCATTGCTACTAACTGTGTGAAAACCCATGCAGATACAAAATCATCTTAACTCCAGCCTAAGAAGTGATTCCTCAATGAGAAAGGTTTTCTTGGTGCCCCATTTCTGAGGACAATAATGAGGAGTTTCTGGTACTGCTCCTAAACCTGGGGAAGGAATTTCTGGAGGGGAGGGAAGACCATAGTGCCACAGAGCCACAGGACAACTGAGGTTGGAAGGCACCTCAGCACATCATCCAGTCAAACCTTCTGAAGTGTCCAATTTTAACTTTGTGTCCCACACAGCAATTTCACATCTCTCTGGGGTAAGAGCAGCAAGCAGATCTGACAGATCCTCAAAACCAGCAGGACTTTGTGCCTTGGCCTTGCATTTTTTAACAGCCTTCCCACCCAGCTGGAGGAAGGGAGAAGCTGAAGGGCCGCACTGAGACAGTGGCCCACGGCAGGCAGGATGTCCCTTACCTCGGAGGACGGTGAGCTTGGCATGGACAGTGACCTCCCCATGAGGGTTCTGAGCAACACACTCATAAATGTTCTCATCCCGAGGAGTCCGGAGGGGCTGGATCCTCAGAACAGCACCTGCACTTTCATCAAATTCAATTGTCTGGGGGAAAAGAGTAACACACAGGGTAAGTTTCCTTGGGTTGCAGGTAGAAGCCTCATTCCTGCTTCTAAAGAGAGACACACACCCCTAAACACACACCAGCAGCTGCCCCACAACTCCTACACACACCCAGCATGGTCAGCTTGGCTCTCCACTGAGCTCATGGTGACAGAATTGTCACAGACAAACCCCCTCAGTGCCCACTGACCCACCAAACCCACTGTGTGCACCTCAGAGGCTCTGAAAGAACGAGCCTTGGTGATGGTGTGTGGGGTGGGTGTTGAGAGCACAACTGAGATGAAGGAGGAGGAGGAAACAGAGCAAAGGAAAACAAAAAAATGAACCCCCGCCTCGTTCCTCCATATGCAGAGGCAGCTGACCCCACAAAGCTTCTCTCAGCATGCAGCTGCCTGGCAGGGCTGAGTCCCACAGCAAATTCCACAGGATGACCTCCCAGTCCTTGCTCCTCCACTCTCATTTCTATCTAAACAATGCCAATTGCTTGAGTCTGGTTGCCAACAACCGTGACGTTTACTCCAGACTGCCCCAGGATTAAAACCTGAGCCATGGATGGGTATGAAAGGTGCATGTACAGAGCTGAAGTCCCACCAGCTTAGCTGGGGTTTCTTAGGGAAGGAAGAAGCTACATTATATCCCAAGAAGGGGAAGAAAAATAACAAAACAAAAGGAAAAACTCCAATAATGTAAGTGAGCCAAGTTCTGTCTTGCTTTGGAACAAAACCAGCTGTTGACATGGCCAAGAGCTTGCATCTCACTCCTCCTGCTGTTAAAACTCCTCCCTTTCCAAATTTCCCTTTATTATCAGGTCTGAGAATGGCCAAAGAGGAGCAGTGGCTGCTTTGTGTCAGTCTCTCACTTCACACAGGCACAGATTTCAAGGACATCTCTTACCTCAAACCTCTGAGAGTTCACTTTCTTCCCTTTCTTGTTCCAGGTGACCCGTGGCTTCGGGTCTCCAGTCGCTTGGCACACAAAGGAGGCCACCCCTCCTGACACACCAATTTGGTCCACTGGTTTTTTAATGAACACAGGGGGACCTTTAAGAAAAAAAGAAATATCATCGTTGGCACAAGGAAAGACAAACTCTAATAAACACTGTAATTAATAATAGCATTGTCAGTGCTATTCTTAATGATCCCAGGTGAAATTAAACCTCTTGGCCTTTTAGGAACAAGCAGTCTTTACTTCTTTTTTACATATGAAGAAGCTCCAGCATGAAATAATTAAGGCCTGATCCTACAAAGAGATTTCAATGTTGCAAAGCCTCTTTTATTCCTGAAAAGTGGACTTTTAAATGGTTTTGTACAGGGAAGACTGCCCTTGCAAAGCCCATCTAATGAGCATCACCAAAAGCTGGTAGAGCTGAAAACATCATCTAGAAACACTGAATTGCACTCCCCAGGTCCTAGAAGAGTACCAAAACACCCAGGAATGGGGGAAATTTATAGGAACATAGCCAAGGCAGGGGTAGAAGGTGGGAGGAGGAGGACCATGAAATACATGGAGCACGACTTGGCACACAGAGATCTTGAGGCTGATGGTGTGAAACAGGCTGATGCCAGTGGCTTCAGGATGTGAAACCTCCTTGGCTTGTAGCACCTCTGCTTTCATCTGCAAATCTTGCCCGTGGCCCTCACAGGTACATTTACACAGGTTTGTCATCCCTTGGAACAGGCGAGTTGACGCCACTCAGCCCAACAAACCAAAGCTGTGATCACTTCAAACCAGCCCAGCTGTCAAGCCCAAGAGCACAGCCAAGCCTGCAGTCCCTCCTTCAGCTCCCTTTCCCCTCTGCCCAGCATGAGATAGCCCAGAAAAACATGGAATTCACACTGCTCAAGGAAGAATCTCCTCAAACTCCTCTCAGCTGCTCCAAGGTGCAGGGATGCCTGAGCACACACAGAGCCTGGCGCTGTGCTTGGGCTCACAGCACCTCTCCCTCAGCCCATCCACTGATTCCCATCCATGTTCCATTCCCTTCCTGCACCTCTGCGAGGATGGGAGGATGATGGGATGGGCTTTCTGACCAAGGAAGGTGTCAAGGGGCTGCTCAGGAGAGGAAGCTGAGGCCAGGAGGGTTCGTGCAGAGCCCATATTACCTCTCCCCTCTGGGAATCCTCCTTCCATGCTCTAACCTGTTTTCCTTGTGCAGTTTCCTCTCATCTAGTTAGTTTAAAATTTATTGAAATACTTAAATCATAAGGCCACAGCTGTGTTCAAATAAAATCACTCAGATCATAAAGTTGCCGTCTGTTTTTCTCGAGAAAAGCAGAGCACGTGACTCCGAAATGTGTGTATTTGTCTGTACGTTCTCAGAGACTGTAAAATAAGATGCAAACAGCCTCCCACAGGGCTTGACAGGAGGGCAAATGGTAGCTGGAGAGAAGTCTCTGGAGTCTTTTAGGGGTCAAAAGACAAAAGGAAGCCTTCTCCCCTTCCCTGCCTGGTGTGGCCAGCAGTATATAAATAAAAGGCACTGAGTAAGCTCATGTGATGCAATCAAGCATTTGTTTCCATGCTGGAGGTAAATACAATTTGCTGGAGCTGTTTACGTACCATCCAATGCTGTGTGTACAAAGCATCACATTTATAAATATCCAAATCTATATTTAGAGGTCAGAGTCTTCTTTGCAATGTTACAGCTAAAGGTTATCAAGCAAGTCCCACTGGAGGAACTGGCACTGGGGGATCTGTCTTCCATCTGAGAAAGGTAAAACCCAAACTTTGCCTCAGGCTAAAATATAAATGCTCACTCTGCCCACAGCCTGACTTCCTTCCTCTCTTCACCTCCGTTCAATATCTGAGGAGTTTGCAGAAGTCAATTCTGAAGGTACAGCTAAAAACATCCAGGCTTTTAAGAACACTTTATTGATGCAAGTTCATTTCCTAAAATAAAAGGCCCTAATAAACCTTAATGTCACATATACATTTAAATGGGTGCAGTATGATGAGAGCTCAGCTGAGGAGAAAAACAAGGTTCTATTTCCATCCTGAACAAAGGGACAGTGCTCCAAAAAGCAGTGGACTTGGAGTGATTGCTCAGCATCCCTTTTTGGGGTCCTGTGTCGCCTCAGCGAGTGGGGATGGGGAAGCTGAGCTGTCTGTGCACAGGGATTTTCCGGAGCTCCCTGCAATTCCCAACTGCCCACGAGAGACCCACTGTTAGACAGGGAGAGACAAAAGGAACCAGACAAAAATCCCCACCAAACAACCTATTGGGTTTTACTACTCACTTGGAAAATGGGTGAAAGTCAGAGCTAAACTGTTGGTTCTAAAATTGCTCAAGCCTCCAAGCTGCAGATCTGATTCCTCCCCCCGCGCTCTCCACCTCTGCACCCCCAGTCACTGCAGAACTTGTCAGCAGCCCACGCCGAGCTCAGAGCAACCCTGTCCCCTCTGGAAGAGAGAGCCAGCACTATCACAGGCAAGGTGGTGATGATCCACGGTGGGGATGATCCAAGGTGGGGATGATCCAGAGATGAGACCAATCCCTCCACGCTGCGTAGGACTGACAGCTCTGCCGTGCCAGGTCCAGCTTGCAGGGAAACACACTCAGAGCTCAGCCCTCAGCTCTGCAAAGGGCTCTGAAAGCCTCCAGAAGAGGGACAAGGTGCCATGGGAAACACTATCAGCCCACTCAGAAGGTCTGAGGTGTTTCCGCTCCTTTGCCAAGAATGCAAGCCCTCGGTTTTAAATAAATAAATAACAATCAAAGAAACCGTTTCCAGATGACATGCTCGCAGTCCTGGGGATTTTGTATCACTTCACCAACCTTTCCTCATGGAGAGCTGAGGACAAGTCAGGTTTGGAAAGGCTCAATCTGAGCTCCACCAGTCCAGTGGTCACTGAGAGGGTTTTTTTCTCTCCTTTCTCTGTTTGCAAAGCAACAAAACCTATTTTTTGTGCAGTATCAAACCAGGAACAGAAAAATCTGGAGCTTAAAAGAATTTTCCTACTACAAGAGGCTTCCTGCGGGGTCTGGGTCTCCGGAGGGAAGGTTGAAAAGACCGGATGCTGTGTACCTGAAATCCTTCTTTACTGCTTAATGGAAAGCCATCGAGTTGAGCTGAACCCTTCACTCCTGCACTCCTGCCCACCACCCATGCACTTCCCAAACCCCACAGCCTGGCTAAGGGACACGCTGGAGACCTGCCATGGCCTGCAGGGAAGGGACACACATTGCTCATCCCCTCCGTGCTCTGGAATGGCTCCAGCACACACCAAGGGCCCTCCAGCCTCACCTCTGCCATCCCTGGCAGCTGCTGCAGCCCTGCCCTGCGGCTCCAATGGCTGTCCCAGGAGCTGATGGGACCCTGTGCTCGCCCTCCCCTCACCCCACACAGACACCCTCCCATTGGGGCCAATTCCCAAGCACAGGCTTGGAGAACCACAGGCAGTGCTGGCATCTGCTCAGACTCATGGAATCAATCACAGAATCACAAAATGGCCCAAGTGGGAAGGGACCTTAAAGCCCACCCCTTCCCTTCCTTCCTTTCTTCTTTCATGTGACACCAAAGCAGGAAAAGTTCTTCGAACCCAGTCATGTAAAAAGCAGCCCAACATCTCCCTGTTAACGATACACAGATGACACAACAGGCTGAGCAGCTCTGCAGCAAGGAAGCTGGAAGGATGTAGGAGTGGGGGAAAGGAGGGGACATCTCAGCCTTTAAACCCAAATGTCCCTCGGGAACGGCTGCCATGGTGAATAGTGGGTGATGGACGAGCAGCCAGGGAGACAGGCCGGCCACCATATGCCTGTCTGAAACATCAAATGCCAAAGACACGAGAGGGATGGAGAACCCAGAGGTGGTTTGAGGGGTGGGAGAGAGGCAGTAGCACAAATGAGCTCCACATATCAGAGCTGACAGCTGTGGGAGCGGGATGAGGGGAAGGAAAAGAAAAAGCCAGTTATGAACACGCACCACGGTCCCTCTGCTGCCCTCCCCAAGCCTGGTCAGAGCCGGGTGTCCCTCCTGTGGCACTGCATACAGAGGGGTCAGGAGGAGACTGAGCCTCACAAACCACACAAAGGCAGGGTCAGCTTCCTCCAGCCACAAAACTGCTGCCCCTCCTGAGCTGCACCTGCCAGCTTTGGGCAGTCCAAGCAGAGAGCTGCTCCCACAAGGACGGGGACAACATATCCCCTTCCACCCACTCCCACGGGCCTGGAGGTGCCACCAGCACAGTAACAGGCCTGTCTGGCCCCACAAGTGCCAAGGAAAGGCTGGAGGATGGTCCCTGACCACTTCACTGTATTATGTGCCCCAGTTTTGGGAGGGATGGGAAGTGTGTAGGGCACTGTGGTGCCTCTGTACCTCTGTGTCCTCCTGGCCCCCATCCCAGCTCTCTCCCCTCATCTCCAGCCCCACAGCAGGGACCTGGTGCTGATTTCAGATGGCAGAACTCACCTCTGTGCTTAACACCCACCACCACCTCCTGCCACCCCCAGGCAAGCAGCCCAACAATGGACCACAACTGCAGACGAACATCTCGGGATGTTCTTCCACGTGGCCGCAGTGCAGAGCAGCAGGAGCCCGGCTGAAAGGGCCCCTCGCCCACAGCGGCAGCAACCCACAGGCACAAAAGAAAGCCAGCCACAAAACCTGGATTTTCAAAGGTTTTGCTTCCATTTTCGGAGCCCTGGTCCCCACTGCCAGCTCTGTGGAAGCCCACGCGCCTGTCCTGCCGACAAAGCGCCGCTTCCAGCTCCTCCTCCTGCGGTGAGTAAACCCTCATTATCCCACCCCGGGAAGGAGCTGCACTCGGCTCTGCCCCAGCGTGCCACACAAACCGAAGCAGAAGCAAGGGCACAGCAGGAAGGCCATTTCCCTGCCACTTGGCCAGTTTATGGCTCTTCCCACACACACTCCCAGCCATCCTTTTGCCCACCGTTCCCATTGACCTTCAGCCAGCAGCCCCAGGGGGCTGAGCCTGACGTGTCCCTGTGGATTTGCCCACCGTGAGTGTGCCCACGCTGCAGCAGACATTCAGGGCACGTTTGCCAGTGACAACCTTTATCCTCGCCCAAAGACATCCAGCAGATGGAAATTCAGCCTTTTTTGTGCATATACATACACACACATATGCACCTCCACCTTGCAAAGCAAAGGTAAAAGATGAGACCATGAAGTCATTCACGGGCCATGTTATTCTGCAGTTGGTTGCACAAGCCAGTCTGCTCTTCCAGGCTCCACACGGTTGCCATAATTGGCATTCAGCTCTCTGGCTCTGGTGCAGACTCGGCTGACCTTGGGAACTCGCCCTTCCCCACACCTCAGGCTGGCACACGTAGCACGGAGGTGACAACCCTCATTTCTCACACCTGCCTGTCTGTCTTGGTCTAGACACTACACACAGTTTGGAGCAGGGACAGTCTCGGAACAGATCTGTTCAGCACTCAGCACCCCAGGTGGCACTGAGCACAGCTGCAGCCTCTGAAGACTGAGATACAAACAGAATAACCACAAAAACACCACTAGAGAGAACTCGGAGACCTTCTCCAACAGGTACTTCTTGGGGGGAGAAAATAAAAATCAGAAGCCAGACAAATGCACTGGAATCTTCCAACAACCAGTTCATGCCACTTGGAATGAGACATCTCCCCGTTATTTCTCACCCCCCACTAACTTCCAGAGCCACTAGGAAGGGATCAGATGGTGCTCCACTGCCATGCACAGGGTTAAACCCCCTCCTCTCTCTTCCTTTAGTTTCTGGGCTGAACCTTTCTGCTGATCTAGTGAAACTCCATCTCCCTTTTCCACAACTGCTGACACACTCACAATCGGAGAAGGAGCCCAAGGTACTCCCTGACCACAGCCCTGGGTGGTTGTGCTTTCATCTCCCCTCCTGAAAACCCTGCCAGGACTGTGGGATTGGGGTCCAGCCATGCACACAGTGTTTGTTTGCTGCTTTAAGAAGTGTGTTTGACACACACGTGCTGCTGTGGTCTGTCTGCACACAGATCCATGTCATGCCTTGGAGGGATGGGGACGGCAGAGCGGAGCATCTGGGGACAGTGGGGAGGCACAGAGGAGCAGCTCTGTCACACCACTGAACCAGGAGGCAAAACAGGGAGCAGAAGGTAGAAAGGGTGGAAAAATCAGTGGGAATGAGAAGAGATTAATAGGGAGAATGGCACATTCTTAGGGCTGACCTGCACAGGGCCACGAGTTGGACTCTCATGATCCTTGTGGGCCCCTTCCAAGTCAGGATATTCCACAACTCTGTGCAAGAGAAATGGAGCAAGCTGGAGAGAAGGGGGGTGTTCAAAGCCAGAGCAAGGAAGGGAAGACTAGATGGAGGAGACAAACCACAGAGCAGATGAAAACAGGAGAGAGCAGCCAAATTTGAGACAGATGGAGAGTGGGGAGCAAGAATGCGCTGTTTGGAATGGGTCCGTATTCCAAGGCAGTGGCATTAGGGAGTGGGGGAGCTTGTGAGAGGGGTAGAGGGAAGGAAGACAGCTCCAGAATTCACATTTTTCCTCAGGAGAAGAGGGAGAGCTGCAAACTGGGCGCAGGACTGGGGAGGAGTCTCTATGGAGACACTCCACAAGATCGAATCACCCCTCGGAGAAGTCCTGAGGGACTCAGTCCCCACAAAATCCACCGTTTTACTGACAGGTTTTGCACTTTTTCTTTCCAAGGGCTGTTTCTCAGTGTCTCACAAATAAAACTAAAATGAGGGTTTTCTGACAGAACAAACAAACAGGGAGTGAATTATATTCCATTTCCCTGTCAATAACTCCTCCCCAACCCAGTCGTCTTATCATCATAAAAAGTCCATTAAGCAGTAATTGGGGAGGCAGGAGAAGGCAGGGCTGGGCTGTGGAACAGGAGCGTGCTCGCTCCCCAACTGGCCTTTTCTGGGAAGGCAGACAGGATAATTATAGGCTTTAGACAGAGACTTCCTCTTACTGTCAGCAGCTCTTGGCTCCCCTCAGGGAGACAGGACTGGCAAGGTTGGGCAAAGAAGGGTAAAAAAAGATCGAGGACATTTTCTGAGAAGTGAAATCCTTCCACCTTGCTATTCCCCTGCTGCTGAGCCACCAAAGCCCTTCCCTGCTGCAGAAAAGCTGGGCTACCACAGGTGAGTGCAGGCTGTTCTCTGTCAGACACAGGCCAACGTCCCCTGGAAGACTATCCCTTCTCCTTTCCTGAAAGGCTCCAGAGAAGGAAGGACAGCAGTGAAGGATGTGACCCAGCACAGAAGTTAATACAAGCAGAGAATGGGTGAGGAATGTGAAGTACTCCTTTAACACACCTTTAACCACCCTTGCTGTCCAACACCTGCCTGTGCTGCCAGCTCCCACCTCTCCCCTCAGGTCAGGATGAAGCAGCAGACCCTTCATAATCAGCACCATGCCAAGCTGTTCTCACCATCAGGCTTGGAATTTAGGGATCTGGCACATCCAGACAGCCTTCAAGCTCCTATTTGCAACGCATTGGGATACAGACCCTTTGGAAGAGGAGGTATGAGCCTGCAGCACTGAGGCAGGAGGAGACTGAGGCTACCAGAAATCTATTCCTAGTTCTGACATCCAAGGTGAGAAAAACCACATTATCCTGCCTGCTGGAGGGAAAGCATAATCCTTCCTTCTGGTCTATTTAAACTGCTGGTTTTCAGGGATGGGACCGTTCCTTATCACATGGGAACAGCACTAGGATGAAGCCATCCTGTTTCAGCAGGAATCCTCCAGGCTACCATAACACATCCCTATGCATGGAAAGGATCCACCTCTCTCCATAGCAAAAAGGGTATTTGTCACTGCCATGGATCAGTCCCAGCTCCAGTGACTGGCACCCTGACACAGGGACAGGACAGGGACCTGTCCCTGTTCTGCAGGGACTCTGATCCTGTGAGAGCTGTGACATGGTGTGAGCCCAGAGCATCACCTGGGCTTGTGTTCAGTGAATGAGAAATGGAGGATTAACATTTGGGGAGGTCTGTATTTGGGAGGGAAGGACAGCAAACACAACAGGGAGCTGGTGCCCAACATCAGAACAAGACCCTGCACATGAGGCAAGAAAGGATGGCAAAGAGACAGCACTTAGCAGTGTATGGAATATGTGCAGGGGGGAATGTGATCTGCAAGATGCAGGACCAAGTTTGCTTTCCAGTGCATTCTGTGGCCACACTCCACAAAGAGCCTCCTCCTGTGCTTGTTTCCCCACCTCCTTCTCCTACCAGCTGGGATGGTGAACACTGCAGGTACACAAATGCTGCTCTCTGCCTTCACCTTCCCTCCTGGGCTCAGACAAATGAAGGGGCAAAGTCCATGGGAAGGAATGCAGATGGACCTCTGGCCAGGATTCTCCTTCACCTTCTGGCACTACAAGACAGAAGGAAGCTGCTCCCTGTGACCAGCAGGAGCCGAAGGAGACGAGCACTGCAGTCATGGAGGATGGCAGCCCTGGGATCAGCCAGGAAGCTCCAGCAAACAGAGGAGCACACGTGGCCTCAGCAACAGGACCCTGGGGGTACACGAGTGCTGTTACAACATCTCCTGCTGTATCTGTCCACATAACAAGGCATAACAACCCAGAGCAGAGCCAGAGACCCAAGGAGCTGTCCTGGCCACTTAATGAGGGCCCCTCGTCCATCAACGTTATGACAGCAATCCCAGGTTGTTTGCAATCAGAAGCTTGAAATAGGGAGCTCTCCCTGCCCTTGCCAAGTTGCTAAGACAGCTTCTACTCCAAGCCATGTCATTGCTACTGGCATCCTGGAGCAGCTTGATTCACTACCTACTTAGGAAAGATCCAGCTAGAAAGGATTTGGCTCTTTGCTCAACTTCCACTGCTCTGTTTGAGTCACTAAAGAATCAGAGTCCATGGGGGATACCAGAACATGAAAACCATCTCCTATGGGACAAGCCTGCAAGAAGAAAAAGCTTAACGAGCCCAGATCCAGCTCCCAGGGGTCCATGCCATCCTAATATAGCCCAGCCTCGGTCCTGCACCACCACAAAGTGACAGCAGAGTCAGCACAGCGGGGAAAACAAACTTCTACAAACTCTGCAGCTCATGGTCCTGGAGAGAGAGAAGAGCTGGGAGCCCCCAGGACGTGAGCAGGGAGATCAGCCCTCAGTCAGGGATGTGACACTGAGCTTTGCAGGCTGCAAACACACAGTCAAGTCCTCTCTTGCATCACCAGCTCAGGAGGGGCTGCAGCTCCACATGCACGAGATCACAGGATGGATGACCCCAGTCTAGATTTGCCAGCTCATGTGTACATATAGGGATCATTTGGGGATGAAGGGCACACCAGGCAAATAAAATATCATCTGATAAAGCTCTGCTCTCTTAATCCTGTAACTAAAAGCTGTATTACTTCCACTTACTAGCTGTTGTCTGCTTCCTCCCTTCAGGGAAGAGAAGAAGGCTCCTGGTCTACAAGAGCAGGGAAAGGTACAATTCCTAGAGCACAGAATTTGGGGTATTTTCAAAAGTTTGTTGCATCATTCTTATCTGACCTCTGGTGAGAGACTTCAGCCCACACTTTCTGTGGAACAAAAGGAGATTCTGGATATACAAGCTTGAAACACTGAGTCTTAACAGTTTATTTTAAGCCTGTATTGCTTATCAGTATTGAGACTGGGATGGTGAGTGAGCTTGAGATGGGAGATCTCGAAAACAAGAACCCCAAACCTAATAAAGCCATGACTAATGGATGAATACAAGCTTTAACAGTGATGAACTTCGACTCTACCACACGAGTCACTACAGTTTCTGTCTCTGAACAACACTACTCTACATTCAGATTTGCAGTGGGCACATCAACATAAAAGAATCAAAAAAAGGGAGAATCCAACAGCACTGCTATGAACTGACAGCAGTGGGAATGTGACGAATTCAGCTTTGGGATAACTACAGACTCAGCGAGCCAGAAAAACAGTGTAAGACACGAGCGAGAGAGAAATGGAAACACGGAAAAGCAGCAGCAATGCCTTGGACTCTTCCATCCGAGACAGGAATTGGGGAAGGTGAGCTTTTTTGGAGCAGGACAGGTTTCTGTCCGTGTTTGACACCTGCCAAAGGACGGCTCCTTGCCAGAAGACTGTCCTGCAGCCCCTCCAGGAAAGATCCCTTCCCCTTCCATCAGGAAAAGGCAATCTTTAGCCTGGGATTAGCCACAATTAGCAGATCTTAGAAGGAAAGGGGCATTTCATAGCACTCATACAGAAATAACACACACAGAAAGCCCTCAAAATCAAGCAGATCCTCCCCAGACAAAGAGAACTGAGAGCAGAAGAATCTTCCTGGCTCCCTGGGAAATCACTGGAACCAGTCTCAAGGTGATCTTGGAGCTGAACTGAAAAAACCTACATCACCATTTTAGAAATCCATTCAAACAAATCAAAGTCCAGGCTAAAGATTTTTAAAACTTAGCAGCATGATCAGACTGATTTATGAGTAAATCCATGAATTCCAACGGAAGTGAGGAAGGAAGAGGACATAGCCAAATTAATTTGACTTTATTAATTAAAAAACCCACGAAGTTTCATCACCCCACCATTCTTTAGAGGTTGTGTGAGAGTGGGGGGAGCTATGCTCATTAATTATGCAGAAAATGCAAAACTATCAGCCTCTGAATGAGTTTAAAATAAGGAGAAACCCTTTCAGAAGGGGGAGAAATTACTCCCCAAGGCAGCTGAAATTTCTCTTGCAACTTCAAAGGACAATAAATTATTCAAATCACTCGCGCCACTCCACACGCTCTCTCACTCTCTCCCCTTCTCAATTTTATGCTCCTGAGTCAATTAAAGATTTGGAGGACTCAGAGAAACTTTGTAGAATGCTAAACCAGTTGCAGCTCCTTCTATTTATTTTTTCTTCTACTTTAAAGCTTTGCTTTTCCTCTCAGCCTCAAAAGGAAACAGAAATGATTCTGTGCATTGCAGATGAAACAAGCAGCGCTGGTTTCCACCAGGCTCGTATGAAGCAGCAATGTTTCATGTCTGCAAAACCAAGATGGGACACGCTCAAAATTCTCCACTGTGAAAGCAGGTCAACCCACAGTCCCTCATGTCAACTGTTGAAATCATTCATTCCAATATCCCCTTGCAAAGCCTTTGCAGTAGACATCCCGAATGTATTTATGATGCTCTCTCCTGGCACTCCTCAGCTCTGAGGTATCTGTGATCTCTGCCACAGTCACACTGGTATCTGCTGTGCCCTTGGATGGAGCAGGAGGCTCCTCTGCCAAAGCCCAACATGACTGTTTAGCGTTTGCAGGAGGAGAACCTGGCGTGGTTTAACCAGGACAGATCCCCAGCTCAAGACTGGGACTAATTACACCAGACAACAACATGGCAAGAGCAGTCCTTGCTCAAAAAAGCCAATCTAGACAAGCAAAAGGAGGGCTGAGAAGGTGCAGTCACAGAGTGAGGACATTCCCACCTCCTGTCTCAGCCTTGGCCCTCAGCTCATACACCGCTTAGCTCCTTGCACACAGCAGATGGTATAAAACGTGACTATTTTCATCAACTTTTAACAATCCTCAAAAAATTAAAGGCAGCTGCAGTGCAGGGAACATCAGAGCTTCCTAAGGTGGGAACTGGGACCAATTACATTGCAAGAGAACATCCTTGACTGGAGGGGAAGAGTGGTAGAGAGTAAATAAAACTGTTCTTGGGAGATTGTGTCTCACAGGCCAACTCGAGCCCAGATTCCATCCCACACACTGAGGAACGACATTCCTCTGGTCGGGCGTCCTTGACAAACACTCTGCTTGCCTTCTAAGAATAATATTGGGCTTGCCAGGCCACAAAGAGGGTGGGAATACCCTCGCAGATTCCCTCCAGTGACCCAGGAGATTCGTATTTTGTTGGTCTTGAAAAGACAAGAGCACACAGGCCTTGCCAGACAGATGGCAAGCTGATGGGACCCAGGGTCTGAGTGAGACACCGGGAAGGCCCTGCCCTTCCTGGCACCATGTACAAGAACTGTCGGGGTGAGAAGGACAACCAAGGGCAAAAGTCACAAAGAAACAAGCCTTGGCCTCCTGGCAAAGCCCAACACAGAGGAACAGCCCCAGCTTTGACACCCAGGTATGGTGAACACAGACACTCTCTCCATCACAAATGCTCTGCAGGTGACACTTTCACACCAGCAGCTTTGCTTACACAACAAACAGATGCTCTTTTCCCCTAACTTAACCATCTAATGAAGCCGAGCACAAGAACCTCCAGTTGGGAAAAGATCCTTCACCAGGAGACAGCCATGGCTGGGTCCCAAACCCCGAGGCTGTCACTGTCCCCAGGTGCTCCTCAGCAGAGATTAATGCAATGAGCATTCACAGTGTGGGGCACAGCTGAGACCCAGGCACTGACAGCCCCCCTGCCCCGAGGAAGCTCTTTCCACACATGATTGATTTCCTCTCCAGGTCCTACAGAAGACACAAACTTTCCAATTTCCAGAAAAGAAAAAGAAAAGAGATACATCACTCCATCCAGTCAGGCAAGGTTTAATTTAATCAGGCACTTAAACAAGGTGACACAGAAGCTTAATTCAGTGTCCTTGAGTGAGACAACAACCAGCCCAGAACCCTCAGCAACCACAGCCTGGATGGCAGCTGGCAGACGGAGAAGGGCAATTCAGGAAACAAGGACAGCAAGGTGTCTCCTGGCTACAAAGGCAACTGGTGCACGGGGGACACGATCAGCAAGTGGATCTGGGAGGGAAGCACGGATCTCTGCCTTCTGGAGGATGCAATTTAGCTGCTGCCTTCCCCTTGCTCACCACTAGACTCCACTCGCTGCAGGAACAATGTGCAACACCCAGGAGAAACTCCACCACCCACCCACCGACTACACAACCTCCTCTGTGTTCCCACCTGAAATTCCACTCCCCCTCCAACCCACCCACCAAGGAGAAAAAGCCTTTCTGCTGCCTCCCTGCGGCCTCTCAGCCCCCAGCAGGCTCACTGCCTTTTTGGGAGGCCACAAGCAACTGGGGTCTGTGACACAAACCATGAGACAGCTCAGCCTCACCACACTTCACCATCTCCCTTCTCTCAGGACTGGAGCGTTGTCAGGATCCATCTCAAACACCTGAAACTGGAGCAGCTTTCTCCAGCTGTGGAGAGCAATTCCCTTCCCACTGATGTCGACTTAACATGTCTATCAAGTCCTAAGATGGAGCCTCCTTGATTTTTACTACCATCTTATCTGACAACTGCTGTCTTGGCCTACAGCAGATCAAAGCTGAGACCTCCAGAGCTAAAAGCTGTGAGCTGAGCCAGAGGCTAATCCTCTGGGAACGAGAGCATGGGAGGGACCACTCTGGAGAGGAGTCAGATACACCTGGAAGTGGCTGTGATCAGGATCCCAGCGTGCCGAGCTGTGCTGCCACCAGCTCCTACACCTTGCAGGAGGAGTAAACACCTTCCACATCACACACCTATTTCCATGGCCCCAGCTCCCTGCTCTGTCAGCCTCAGCATGGACCTACAGGAGCTTCTCTCCCATCCCACCACGCTTTCCATCCTGTCCATGGTGCACCCCTGGCAGCTGTCTCCTCCCAGCCCCACCGATGCTCATGGAGCCCAAGAGCCCCCCCCCCAACTTGCATCTCTCATGAATTCCTGTGTTCTGCAAATTAATGAAGGACCAGGAGCAATTAAAAGGGAAAAGAGCCAGGGTAATGCATCATAAAAGGGGCTTTATTCTTTTATTTTGTCAATTGCAATTTAGATTTAATTATTTATGGTAATACTTCGGAGTGTGCTAGTAAAGAGTTCTATACCATGATTTATAAAAGGAAGGAAACCTAAGTAATAAGTAACATTTGCTGCTATTAAATCTTTGCTGGGGTGGAGAGAGCCACACACCAGCCTTCTGTGTATGCAAAGTGCCAATTAGCAAAGTGCTATTGTAAAGCACAAAGGTTTAATCAATGAGAAAAATCCACTTCGGAACAGCAAGCGTGCTGATTCCAGTCAGAAAAATGGGCACATTTCTATACAGTAAGTGGCTTTTTATCTGCAGCTGAGGAGCACTTAGAGCAGGCACATTGTTCCTTCTGGTGGCAGAGGAGGGCAAGAGGACCCAAGCACTGCCCTCAGCCCCACAGCAGCTGCACCCTGCCCAGCACAGCACACCCTGCCCAGCTCCACCAGCAAGACGAGGCTGAACCCGCACACACATAAAATGAGGTGTTTTAGGGTGCTCACCACAGAGGTTTTATGGCCCAGGCTGGGTGCATGACCAGGAAACACCAAGGTTTGGTGCTGTGCCCAGGTCCATCAGCAAACTATTCCCCTCCCTGGACTCATATCCAGGCCTCATCTGTCTCTGCTGTGTGGTTTTCTATCAGCTCCGAGGGGCACAAGACCTGTCTCATTGGCTGTGCAGCTCTGGGGGGGTCTCTCCTCACTCCCTGCAGTGATGCCAGTTCCTGGTACCCCCAAAAACAATCCTTAACAAAATACTTCCCATTTAATGAGACCACTGAAAATAATCGTGGAATTAGCAATTTCCAGTTCTATGGCTGCCCTTGACCATACAGAAGAAACAAAGAAAGTGTCCATATGCAATCAAAGAAAGAGAAGGAACATGTCTGCATTACACCTTTCAATTATTGTCCTCTTCAGCTTCCCAAGGAGGAACAGCAGGCAGAAAGTAGTGTGGTGCTTTGGGTTTTTAATTTAAATGGCAGTTTCCTTTAAATAGAACACTCCTGCCACAGAAAGATTTAAATCACTGACTGAGATCAATTAGCCTCCGAAACAAGGGAAGTATTTTAATGGTCCTTTGATTGCAGAGGCCACAGCTCCTCCAGTGCTGCACTGGCAGAGGAAGCAAGTCCCAGCTTTCAGCCCAGGCTTTGCTGCACAGGGAGCTGTTCCCTCGTGAAGCCGGGAGGGCGATGCCTTCCGAAAGCCAGAATCCCAGGGGTTTCCCATCTCCAATGGGGGCTTCCCACCACGGCAGGGGCACCAGCACCGTGTGCCCGGGGGCTGCAGGGCCTTGGCAGCCCCTCTGGTGAATTAGGGCAGGAAACGGGGTCAGAGCCGTGGCGAGCGCCAGCCAAATGGAAACCAGCCAAGGGATTACGGGAGAGGCAGAGACAGAGCCCAGGGCCATCTGATGGGAGAGGACATTGTCAGAACAGAGTGACAGCTCCTCACACAGGCTCTGCAGTTGTGACAGACAAAGCTGTTTGCTGTTTGCGAGGCTCGGTGGGGAGCGGCACAGACCAGCTCGGGTGCTGCTGACCGGGAGGGGATCTCTCCAGGCAGGACTCAGGACCCCCTCCAACACCATGAGCTATCAACTCATCATCACCTGGCAGAGCAACAGCCCCAGAGCAACTCCAGCAACTGGGAATGGGCAGCACCCCCAGGGGCACTGCTCAGGAAGGGGGTGACCTGCTCCCCAGGTCAAGAGAAGAGACAACACCTCCTCAGTTTCATCTCCACAGCAAGCAGGTAAGAGCAGCCCCACCTTGGGCAACCTGCAAAGTTCCTGCATGGACATCTGTGAGCAGTAAGAGGAAAAGGAACACAAAACCTCACGGTTCGGGATTCAAGGACGGTGCAGAACTACAGGAGAGAGAAAGTCAGGCGCAAGCAGCAAGGTGTCTGCAAAGCAGTGACAGATTTCAGCAGGCCTCAGGCCACACCACTGCTGCCTCCTGTGTCTGACCAGCACCAGCCCTTCCTGGGGGCACATTTCCCCCAAAAGGGCTTGGCAGCAGTCAGACAGAACATGGGATCTCCCAATTCTGCTGTAATCTCTCAGCAAACCTCACCCCAGAGACGATGGACAGACAAGATACTCATTTCTTCTCAGGAAAACCAAAACCACAGAAGAGCTGAGGTCACAGAGCCATGATTTTGAGAAGCCTTGATTCTGCAGTGCCCAGTCCCAGCAATGAGAACACAGGGCTTGGTGTACACATAGAATTAAAACAGACCCCAGTTTTCACAGGCACTTGGGTATCACAGGAGATCAGTCAGGGCTCTCCTTACACAGAGAAGCATAGAAACACCTCAGCTCTCCCTCCATGCCTCCAAAGCTGTGCTGCTGGCTTTGCAAGCAGGAGTGTTACAGTAAACCAGTGGCAAGAACAAGACCCTGGAGCCTTGACACTGGATTTTCCACTGAATCCCCTCTCCTGACTCCACTGCACAAAGAGCCAGGAATGGAGATTCCTGATGCCCACTTTCACAAGCCAACAAGGCCACCCTGAGTCCACTGGACCATAGCAGCACCCAATGACCCTGGGTGCTCACAGTGACCCCACAAGAGCATCAGCTCCAACACCCAAGTAGGGCCCTGGATAATTCCTTGGGCAAAAGGCTCGTGCCAGGTCCCCTGCTGCCAGACACTGCACTGTTCCTGCTCCTCAGAACAGCTCAAACTGAAGCTCTGGCCCTACAGTGAACCCCCCAGAGCCCAGCTCACTTCCCAGGCTTATGAAGAGAATAAAATACAACATTATCTTTCTGCACATGAGTGTTTCTCCCTGCAAAGAGGGATTAAGCACGAACCCAGCAAAACTCAGGAGTGAGGCAAGGGCACACAGACCCCCACTGGCCTACTGCAGAGAGGATAGAAAGCACTGTTCCAAAAAAATCTCCCAGCAACCAAAGGTCGTGGGTCCATTCAATCCGCGGTGACGGCGTCAGCGTAATAAACCCTGATAACGGAGCGATTACGTGAAAAGCTGTCAAGGGCTATGCTGACCAGAGCAGCCCTCTCACCAGCTTCAAGCAGCTTTGCAGGGGAGGAAAAAAAAGTCATAATTCAATCAGCTTGGAAAAGTCTATTCCCCACTGATCCCAAGCGATCAGCCTTCATGTCGAAGGAACATTACATTCAAGTCGCTGAAGATTTTCACTTTTTTTTTTTTCCCTTCCCCTTTTCATTTTTTAAAGCAAGAATTGAAAGGCAGCAAAGATAAAAACTGTGTTAAACTGGAACTGGTTCACTCAGGGGAAGGAGGAACATAATACTCTTTCTTCAGATGCTGTTTGGAATCCAGCCCCAGAAAGTAACATGACAACGGTCACCACTGTCTGACAGATCCTGAAAGGCAGGAGCAGGAGAGGACAAAATGGGCGAGCTGGGTGGAGATGGGGCCAGGAGAAGGGGGAGGAAGGCTCTGGCAAGAGCTGTCAGGCAGCTCCCTCCTTTCTCTCCGGCTCTTTGCACTCTTGAGGGCAACCTGAGATTCAAAGCAGGCTGTGAGGACCCAGCTGCCCTGTGTCCCTCTGAGGCGGAACTGGGAACAATGGGAAGGCACTGGTGGAAAGCTAAAGAAGTTAGAAAATGAAACACATTTCATTTCAGTTCCTTGAGAACTTCTTTAACGCTGGAAAGGAGAGGAGGATACTCTGTTGAGGTGAAAAAAGGAGCAGAGAAACAGCAGAGTCACTTACTTTCAGCTACGCAGTCTATCAGCAGCACGGAGAGAAGGTTCACGAGGGAGACCAGCGAAGACATCCCAGGGCCAGGAAGGATCCTCATCCTCTGCACCGGCCTTCGGCCCCAGCCAGGAAGGCTCCGGCTCACTGGGACTCACAGCGTCTCCCCAGCCTTGTCAACACCTGTGGGGCACAAAGGGGACAGCACTGAGGGGCAGGTGGGTGGGCACAGGGGGCACAGAGGGGCAGGTGGGTGGGCAGAGGGGGCACAGAGGGGCAGGTGGGTGGGCAGGGGGGGCACAGAGGGGATGGCACTGAGGGGCAGGGGGTGGGCAGAACCGAGCAGAGCCCAAGGGGCACTGGGGGCTCGAGAGGCAATTGCTGCCCACAGTCCCTGCAGGGAGCCCAGGCAGCCCCATGACCCGATGCCACAAAGGACCTGAGCAGCTCCATGGCCCAGCAGACTGGTGGGGACATGAGGCTGGTGGGCTCCGGCTCCCTGCCCGGGCAGTGATGGGCAATCTCAGGACTCGCAGTCCCAGAGGGGGGGAGTGGGAATCAGGAGGCACCAGCCACAGAGCCCACGTTTCAAGTTTGACACCCGTGGGCTCCTCTGCCCTCCCAGCCCGCAGAGGTAGCGCTGGCCGGGCAGCACTGAGCAGTGAAGTGTGAAGGGATCTGACCCGACAGGGCCCAGGGACCCTCAGAAAGGGCGATTTTTCCACAAAAGCGCAGGGCGAAGAAGAAACACTGAAACCTCACACATGAAAAACCCAGCAAGGAAGAAAAAAATCTCCTCCAAGAAGGAAGATGAGGCAGAGATGTTTTCCCTGGGTCCCCTTTTGCCTGCTGAGGATCCATGTGGTCTGAGGAAGGATCCTCTGCTGTGCAGCACTAACCCAGCACAGCAACCCTGACCCTCAGCCTGGCCCCGGTGTGGGTGCCCCAGAGCCCCTCTCACATGGGAAACACGTGCTGAGGAGGCTCCAGGCTTCTTTCCACTGCTGGGATTGCATGTCTGAGAGCCCCATCCCTACTCAGTGCCTCAATTTCCCCACCTACAACACACGAAGGAACTGTGTTACTGAGCTACACAAAACTGGGAGAGAATACCTGGAGCAGGGGGTACCACAGTTGATTGTGATGGATCAAGCAAATACAACCTCCAAAGGATGTGGGACACATTCTCTCCGGATCATCTCTGCCCTGGACATGCCAGAATGTGGCTGCAGGACAGAACCAGCCCATCAGCACTGCCACGCAGGGGAGAGGGAGCTCAGCACCAGCCTGCTCCCCTCACCCTGCCTGCACATTTCCGTGGAGACAACTCCTGGCTCCAAACAGAGCTCACAGCTTTATCCTAATCCCCATGCAAAGCTGGAATGGCATTAAGGGAGTTGTATTCTTAGCCACCACCCCAGTCCTGATATGGTAAATGCTTCCCTCACTCACAGAGGTGAGCTCTGCCCCAGAAGGACTGAAAATAGAATGCAAACTGCAGCCACAACCTCCTTGCAGGGTCGCAGCTCAGAGACTTCCCAGCAGCCAGACTGAGCTCTGGGATAACGGAGCTGTGGAAAGATGCTCAGACCCAAGAGATTCCTTCCTGCTATCGTTACCCCAATTAGAAATCAAACCCAGGGTTTATCACCTTTTGGAGAAAAGCCAGGCAGGAGATATTGAACAATGATCAAAGGCTTGGAAAGGACTAAGGGGATAGTGAGACTGTTTAAGCTTTCTGATACACATCAGGGTGGGAGGCTGTTGGGACAGGGAGTGTGAAGGGGCATTTTAATCTTTTTCTGTCCCATTAATTCTCCAAGGCTGAACTGTACAGAATTCAAAGAAAAGCCAGGATAAACAAGAAGTCCCCATATGTACTCAGCCCTAAAGAGCAACTTTTCAGACAGAAGCTTTGGACTTGCACTTTGAGGAGTACAAAGCCTCTGCTGTGTGCTCTGTGCTAGTCTAGAGCCATTGTGCTTCAGTGCCGGCTCATGAAAACTGAGCATGAAGACTAATACAAAAAGGAGAAAAAATCTGGATTCTGTCACTGGGAATCTCTTCAAATGTTTGTTCTAGACACACTTAGAGAAACACAGAGGCTCCAGCCAGCCTTATCTTGGGGTTTTCAGGGTTCCAGGGTGCAGAACAACATGCTGGGG
The DNA here is from genome assembly GCA_035221455.1 of Xenops minutus. NCBI lineage: Eukaryota > Metazoa > Chordata > Aves > Passeriformes > Furnariidae > Xenops > Xenops minutus. Next base: position 410,867 of record JAWWEE010000075.1, on the reverse strand, counting down.
TTTCTTTTGTAGCTGCAGAGAGTAGGAACATCATGAATAGTTACGATGGGAACTGTTAATTAAACTGGGGATGTAGTGTTGATGCCAGCACAACAAATGGAGCTGTGTTGCTGCTCGCTGGCTCTCCCCTCCTCCTGCTTCAGTCACGCAGCTCCCAGTTGCCACCAGCAAGGCTGGAAGGGAGAGGGCAGCAGCTGGAGAGCAACCATCCACCCAAATATTTAGTTCCCTATGTTAAAATAAAACAAACCAAACCAGTGCTGGCTCAACCACCATTTCAAGAAACTCCCGTTTTTCCTTATCAGAGCAATACACCCCCTCAAACAGTGCCAAAAATGCCACCAAACATCTCCTTGAGTCTTGTTTGCTCTTCAAATGCAGCACCAATGATCTTCCACAGCTCAGAGCAGGCAAGAGAGCGTGCTGCTCCATGCAGCATGTTCCCAAAGTACCCCAAGGATGGAGCTGAATGCAGGAATGGCAGGGAAATGTTCTGCCTCCTCCAGAGAGAGGAGCCTGGCAGCTCCACTCTCCTACATCCAGCATGGCTTTTCATGCCATATAATGGGCTCTGATGGAGAAGGTCTGGTAAAGGGGATACAGCAACAGCTCCAAGACTAGAGAAGGAGATGCCAGAGGGTGACACTTCTGCTCTGGTGCTAATGTGCTTCCCGAGCCCTTGACGGAGACAGAAAGTGCTGGCAGAGATATTAGGACATGTCAGCTTCAATCCAGCAACTCATCCTTCAGAGCAGGTACATCCCTGGCTGTCTCCCCCTGGATAGGGGATTTTCAGGGCAGCAGGATGTGTGCCCACCTGGCTCCCCTGTGGATACTGGGGACAAGCTGGGACACAGTTTGCTCTGCTCTCCTGGCAGCACCCTGGCAATAGGGAGACTGGAAACAGATTCATCCGCTGCAAGATTCCTGCCTACAGTGCAGAACACACCATGCTTGGAACCAGCTACCACCCAACAAGGTCCTCCTGCCTTCCCAGCAGGGCTAAATAAGTGGGAATTGTTCTGATGAAAGCTCAGACCACGTGGGCTCTCTGACCCATCCTCTCCCCTTCCCACAGCTTACCTCGTCTGTGCTCTTTGGAGCAGGTTGGCTCACTCCTGCCTGTCCCTGAGCACCCAGCCAAGCTCCTGGCACCAGCCAGGCCAACATAATGGCAGTTTTCCTGTGCTGCTCCACGGACCTGTAAACCCTCACTAAATTCTCTGGCACAGGATCCCCTGCAACACGAGCAAACCACCTAATAGACCTCAATCCTTGCTAAAGAATGCAATTAAGTGAAGCCATGGCCCCCAGTGGGGTCAGATTTGTGCTAGATACGGTCACATTTCAGGAATAAGATTAATTCTTACAGTAAAAGAGCTCCTGTAAGACACTCATTCTTGTTGCTGCCTAATCTCTAGCTCTGAGCATGGCCATGTGTGCAGCTTGTAAGCACTGAGCCCAGGGTCTTGAAGGGTATTATTAAAAATAATAGAGCTCAGAAGGGTTTGCAAGCAGCAGCTTCCCAGTGTGGCTCCTCCAGCCAGGACCGAGCCAGGGATCTGCAGGGACCCAGGGGTGCAAGGCACAGAGGGTGAAGTGCTCAGAAGCACCTACATTTCTTAAGAGCTTAGGTTCCACTGAGAGTCAAAGAGACTTAACCTAAGCTGCTATAAGATGCTTTTGAAGATTTTCCCCCCAGCAACTCCCATCTCAGAGGGTGCTGGACACCTTACGCCCTTAAGCTACTTTGGGTATCCAAGGGGATATAGGAGGAGAGGGCTTTATGTACTGCCTGGGTTGGCTACCTTGGTCCTCACTGCCTACAGGGGGAAATGCTGCTAAAAACAAGTGTTTGCATAGTTCTGGACACTGGGTGGGTCAGAGCTGTGCAGGGATTTTCACAGAATCACAGGGTGGTTTGGGTTGGAAGGGACCTTAAAGATCATCTCATTCCATCCCCTGCAATGGGCAGGGACACTTGCCACTAGCCCAGGTTTCCTCTGCATTTAAAAAAAATCCATGAGGGAGGGACTTTACTTTCATTTTGGATTCATTGCAATATAACAATTTGAAAAAAACTCACAAAAAATCATTTGGGCTTCTCTTCTGTTCCACCGGTCCATGAAAAGGAGAAGGGTGATTTTAAAGAAATTCTCTGCAAAAAATTCCACCTAGATCTAGGAGATTATTAAATATCTTCATTTTCAGCAGCTGCTGTGGGAGAATTGCTCCCATTAGGCATATCAATCGAAGCAAACACCTTGCAGGCAGAGGGCTGCACTGAGGGCTCTTCCTTCCAGCAGCACCAGCTTAGTTTGTGCTGCCTATTAACAGAGGTCAGTGGGTCACTTCATTTCCTCCCAGCAACCTCTTTAAAGAGAGGAAAAAAGCTTTTAGCACAACCACCAGCTCATTTGTCACCTCCCCTGGGGAGGGGAGAGATGAAATTTGAATTCACCACCCCACAGTTCCAGCTTGCTCCTATCCCACACCCTGCCCCGGGCAAACCCAGCCCCACCACGGCTGGGATAAACCCCAGATCTTGGTTAGTCAGGAGAGCCACGAGGAAACTCACCCAGTGACTGGGTCTGCACACAACAGCATCGCTGCTGCTCACAGGATTAGCTCTTGGGCGAGGAAAAACCAACTAAATCTGCCAGCCACAAGAGCAAGATGCAGAAAGTCCAGCAAGTTCCAGCATCAGAGCCATGCAGAGCCTCTCCCCGCAGCAGGGAGACCCTGCAGCCCTCCCTGTGCCCGCTGAATCCCCCTCCTCAGCCCAGCTAAGCCCCACAATGACTGTGCCTTCTGGGCCACTTCATCTCAGCAGACACCCAGGCTCTGTGTAGCCTGTTGCTGCTGAGAGGACCAGCCTGGGCACAGGGCTGCTCCTGCCTCCCATGCCATCCCCTTCCCACAGCACTTCAATACAACCTAATGAAACAAACACAATCCCTGTGGCCAGCAAAGCTCATCTCAAAACTAACTGGTGGCTTTAGCTGCCCGGTTCCAAGGGCTGTGCAGAGAGGCCTGATCTCAAAAGATGCCTGATCCTGCCCCAAAAATGAGGCATTGGAGCATTTCCAAGTCAGTCCTTTCCCCTCCGAAGCTGCTGGACACAGTTGCTCCTCCAGGCTCGAATGCAATTCCCCAACTCACTTCAAAACACAGGCCATGGGCCTGGCAAACACAATTAGAGCAGGCAGCAGAGATCCTTCAGAGTGAAGCAGGGCTGTTTATCTATCATGGAGTTACTTAGATCTTAAAAAAATATTTACAAGAAAGAGGCAGAGTATTATCTTCCACGGGGAAACAAACACAGATGGAGAAAAGAAAAGAGCTTTGATCAGGACTGTCTCAGTCCTATTCACTGCTTTTCATCCCCAGATCTCCAAGTGCTTTAATATGACAGTATTATCCCTTTTTACAATGTGGGAAACCAGAGGAAACTGCACAGTAAGACAGCTCGCTGTGTTTGCACGTACACATACACACACGCACGTTCTTTCTCCTCCTTCCTGCCCCATTTCTGGTCCTTCCACGTGTGTGAAGTGCCCAAGCAACAGGCAAAAGAGGCATTCTGGGGCCCAGCAATGCAGGTGTCGCAAGAGATGCTCCTCCCTGCCCGGGGGTGCAATGGCATGGTGAGGGTTAAGCTGTGGTTGCTGCAGGAGGAATGAGACAGGAGAGCTCTGAGTTGGGCTCCAATAGTCAGGAGAAATTAATTTCCCCCACCCTGTCCCCCGCAGTGACAGCTCTGACAGGCAGTGATGTATCACAGAGCGTTCAGCAGGTGCAGCACAGCACGGACAGGGCAGAGGGGATGTCGCCACAGCCGGAGGGATCTGGCGGTGAGGGGAGGAGGATGAGGAGGAGGAGGAGGAGGAGGAGGAGGAGAAGGAGGAGGAAGCACAGCTCCCATGGCTTGGCTGCACCCTGCTAAGCCCAAGCCCATCCACACTCTGGGGTGCTGCAGCCACAGGAGCACCCCAGAGGACCCCCCTGCTGAAAGTCAGTGGCAGCACCGTGGCAGCACCAGTGTGAGGGAGGCAATGTCGAAGCAACCAGAAGCCCCAGAGCATCCTCCTGGGCCCAGAGAGGGGCTGAAGATGTGGCTTCTCCTCTGCCTCAGTGCACACAGGGTAGGGCTGGGCTCGCCTCCAGGATGCACTAAGGGAAGGATCGACCCAGGACCACACTTCCCCCGTGCCATCCCCATGCCCTTGCTCCCACACAAACACATCCTTCAGCATTCCCCAACAAACCATTGCAATCTCTGCCGAGCGCCCAACAGCATCAGCGATCGTCAACTAAATTGCCTTGTGGTTCAGGGTAATACCTTGCATTTCTTTTGCAGGCCTCCAAGCTTTATTTATTTATTTAGGAAGTCATTCATCATTAGCCCCAGCTTAGCTGCCTGACAGACTGGGAGCTCCTCGGGGCACATCCCGTCTCCGTGCTCGGCACGCGCACACCGACAGTGCTGGGTAAATAACCGTCCATCAGCCACGTCCTGCAGCATCCTCAGCTCAGTGAGGGGAATAAACACCATCTTCTGCCAGAAAATTGTGCTGAAATCACCAACATCCCCCTCCCAAAGCACCTGCACCCCATGCCTGGGAGCTGGGCTGATGGGTGATGCTGGGGTGCTGCGACCCGCTCAGGACTGGTGGGCATACACAGGACTCTGCTCTGTGCTGGCACGGCCTCATCTCAAGGCTTGGGGGCAGTTTGGGGTGCCACAATGTAAGATGGATTGGAAGTAATTAGAGTGTCCAACAGAGGCTATGGAGATAGGGAAGGATCTAGACAAGAAGCCATATGAGGAGTGGCTTGTTCAGCTGGAGCAGAGGACACCGAGGGGAGACTCCTCGGGGGCTGCAGCTCCTCCCGAGGGGAGGTGGAGGGGCAGGGGCTGAGCTCTGCTCTGGGACC
>JAWWEE010000075.1:381796-405829 GCA_035221455.1 Xenops minutus | reverse complement strand
CCGGGAGGGCAGGAGGGAGATGGAAGGGGACAGGGAGGGCAGGAGGGAGCGGGACGGGGACAGGGATGGCAGGAGGGAGAGGGAAGGGGACAGGGATGGCAGGAGGACAGGGCCCCTCCCCGCCCCTCGCAGCCCCCCGGCCCTCGCTCCCCGGCCCCCCCTCAGCAGGTACCGCCCGGCCCGGGGGATCGGCCCGAGCCCCCCAGCCCCGGCCGCCCCCCTGCCCATAAACCCCGTAAATAATGCTTGTCTCACCGCTCCGCTCGGCGCTCGGGCCCGGCGGCCCCACCGAGCCCGGGAGCGGCCGCGGGGCCGGCCCGGCCGGGGGGGAGGGGCGGGGAGGGGCGGGGAGGGGAGGGGAGGGGAGGGGAGGGGCGGGGTGAGGGGGATGAGGGAGAATGGGGGGGGACGGGGGGCCCGGCGGTGCCGGCCGTGAGGGGATATGGGGGGCTGAGGGGATATGGGGGCCCGGCAGCGCAGGGGGAGCCCCCGGGTGGGGCAGGGCCGGCCGTGAGGGGCAGGGCCGCACAGCAGCCCCCCCGGCCCCCCGGGCTGCCCCTCTGAGGGCGCCCCTGCCCGGCCCGAGGGGCCCACAGCGCGGGCACTCCGGGTCACCCCGGGCCTGCCCCGGCAGCTCTGACTGACCCTCGGGGGCCTGGCCCCCATCCCAGCCCTCGGGGGTCTGTCCCCCCATACACGTGTCCTTGGGGGTCTGTCCGTCCCCCCAGGCCCCTCCTGCTCCACAGCAATCCCCAAAGCCGAGGCACAGCCCTCCCTGCCGTGCCGGGAGCACCCTCCGGTCCCGCCAGCAGTGACACCGGGACAGTGACACCGGGACAGTGACACCGGGACAGTGACACCGGGACAGTGACACCCCGGCCTTGGGGTTGGGACACCACTTGGCCACACAAAGCCCGACACCACTCACCCTTTCCACCTTGTGCCCGGCCCTGTGATGAGAGAAACTCTCACCTCTAAAAACACTAAAAACTCAAGGAGATAAAACCATCAACAAAAGCCACAACCTCCTTCATTTATTTTTCATGGCGCTGCACAGCCGTGCTGAGCCCTCGCAGCCATCTGTAAAAGGAGAAGGTAATTCCTAGCCCGAGGACTTTAGAGTTTAAATAAGATATAAACGCAGCGTGAGAGGACGGCGAAGAGAAGAGCGAGAAGGGTGTGCAACAAAAGGGTTTCTTCACACCCCGATTAGGATATCACCATTGCAATGTATACGCCTTTGCATCGACCCTGTACAGGATTTCAGCACCGCTCTGTTATCTGCGCGCAGGAACAAAACACTCTGTACTTGCTCTTTTCCAAACCGTACCAAAAAGTTGGAACTAACCAGAAAATAAAAAAAAACCCAACAACAAAATTCCTTCTCTCTCCTCCCCTCTCGATTTTGCCTGGTTTTTTTTTTCTTTTCCACACAGAGAGATATTTTGCTGGGCTTTTTTTTTTCTTTTTGAGAGCTCGGGGTTGAAAACCCTGTGTCATTTGGGAATTCTCGGAGCCAGCGAGCGGAGCGGGGCCGAGCACAGAGAGGTTCTTGGCAGGCCCCGACACGGAGAGGGCTGTGCTGGAGCACGGGCGAGGGGGGACAGGGGGGCAAAAGAGGCCACATACATTTTTAGAAGAAAAAAAATAAAAAAGAGAAGGGAAAAAAAAAGCAAGAGCGTCCCTGCGGCCTGGCTGGCGCAGACGGCAGCTCTGGGGGCTGGGAGCGGGGAGGAGGAAGGCTGGGTGGATGGAAGTGAGGATCCAGATTGAAAACAGATGGGGTTTTTCTTGCCAACCTGACATCCGAGACCGCGGGAGGCGGGCTGGAACTTTCCTGGGAGGGGCTGGCAGCCAAGAGATATGGTGGGGGGCCCCCCAAAAAAGAATCCCAGCTCGGTTTGAAATCCCTTCTTGTCCTTCTTGCTGGGGCTCTGGGGTCGGGGGAGAGGGGCCCGCTGGAGCTGGGCTGTTTTGAGGGGTATGATTTTACCATTCAGTGTCTGATTCATCTGTTCCTGCCTGCTGGAGCTCAGCCCAGCCTGGCAGTCAATACTTGCCCTAGGAGACATTTTAGGGGCATTTTGTACCCACACGGGACCCTCTGTGTGTGCTCCCAAGGGAAATCCATGGATGGAAGGGACCGTCGCCCCTCCTGCAGCTGCACACAGGCCACAACCTCCACCCAAACGTGATGCAGTGTGGCTCCAAAGGTCCATGGTTCCATGGAAAAAGGCACCCTGAAACCTTGGAGGACCTCACACCTCTTGGCATAGCCCTGGGCACCTGAGCTGGCAGCCTCCAGCAGACCAAGCTGCCCAGGTTTAAGAAGTCCAGGATTAAGGACATGAAGGTGTTGGAGCATGTCCAGAGAAAGGCAATGGAGCTGAGGAAGGGTCTGGAGCACAAGTCTGATGAGGAGCAGCTGAAGGAGCTGGGGGGGCTCAACCTGGAGAAAAGGAGGTTCAGGGGGGACCTTCTCGCTCTCTGCAACTCCCTGACAAGAGGAGTGGGGGTTTTCTCCGAGGTAACAACCATTAGGACAAGCAGAAATGGCTTCCAGTTGCCCCTGGGGAGGTTTATGTTGGATATTGGGAAAAGTCCTTCACCAAAAGGATGGTCAGGCACTGGCACAGCTGCCCGGGGCAGACGTGGAGTCCCCATCCCTGGAAAGATTTAAAAGCCCTGTGGCTGTGGCACTTGGGGACATGGGTTAGCGGTGGCCTTGGCTGTGCTGGGGGAATGGCTGGACTTGATGATCTCAGAGGGCTTTTCCAACCTCAACAATTCAATGATTCTAAACTGCAAACAAATGATACAAGAGCCCCAAAGTGACTTAGTGGTGATTCACCCAGGAGTATATTTGTGGCTGTCCTGAGGCAGGGCTGCTCTGGGTCACAGCTCCCACATCACCCTCCATCCACATACCCCACGGCTCAGCAGCCAGTGCAAATCCCAGCAGAGGCGGCAGAGGGGTCCCTGGTGACACAGTGGACACACAAGTCCACACGCAAAGGGGGATTTTCTTACCCATTTGGGGACAAAAATCACTGCAGGGCCGCAAAAGACTCAGTGCGCACAACCCAGCACCCAACACACATCAAGTGACTGGCACTGGCACCCCTCTGGCAGAACACGGGGCTGGCAGAGACGTGGGGTCCATGTCCCCCCCCAGGATTTCACAGCTACTTTACAAACCAGAAACAAAAAGTTAATGGTGCGGGCTTGACCACATATTTTCCAGGGGCTCTGGGAGACCAGCTCTCCGCAAGCCAGCTAACACACACTCTTTTCATTCAGAGCTTTAAATACCCAATTGTGTCTGTTTTCAGCACGCTCATTTTTAGCATTTTAATGATATGGTCCCCAGCTCTCGCCCTCCTTGGATTGGCCCCAGCGTGGGGGTTTTTCTCTTTTTTTTTCCTCTTTCTCCCCCCCCCCCTTCTTTTTAACATCTTGCAGAGTGAGAGGGGAAAAGGAAGGGGGTTAGCAAGAGGTCACACATTTCTCCTAACCCAAGTGTTTTTCCAGCAGGCAGGGGGTCCTGCCAGGGACAAAGACAAACCAGCCCCTTTGGCTGTGTGTTGGCTGCAAGTGCTGCACCTTCTGGGTCCTCGGCGCGGGTGGGACGGGCACGCTGCCCTCGGCAGAGCAGTCTGGGAAGGTGCTCCGTCCAAGGACACTGCCCGTCCCCACACCCTGGCACGGCCAAAACCTCCTCACCACGACCAGCCCTGGAAGATAGGGTTTGAGGTTTTCCACTGCAATCGTTTTGCCTTCTTCCCCTGTGGCTGGACCTTCCCCTGGGCCCCAGTGGCAGGATTTGGCTTGGCTGCACTGCTCTCCTTGTGGACAGGCAGAAGATCCCATCTGCAAGCAGGAGCTGGCTCAGAGCAGGGGTCAGAATGCCTGTTCCCACTCCAGGTCCCTGGGTGACACCCCAGGGCTCTCAATGTCCCCCCATTCATACCCTTGACTCTGCTTTTCACACTGGAAAACCCTAAAGAGGCTTCAGACATGTTAGAGCAGAGTTCAAAGATGGCATTGGGAACAACAGGGAGCCCTGAGACACAAAGGCACCATGGAAGCCCCAAACTCCAACACCCAGAGCTGCCCCAGGAGCCTCCAGAGCGTTCCTGGACATGGCACCACACACTTCCACCTTCCGGGCACAAATCCACCCTCAACCAACACCGCAGCTGCCAATTTCATCCCCCCAGAATGGCTTGGGTTGGAAAGGACCTTAAAGCTCATCTCATTCCACCCCTTTTCCATGGGTAGGGACAACTTCCATTAGACCAGGTTGCTCTCAGTGTCATCTAACCAGGCGCTGAACACTTCCAGGGATGAGGGAACCACAGCTGCTCTGGGAAACCTGTTCCTCTAGCTCTTCCCTCTCACACTGAAGCAAACTGTCAGCAGCAAAACCAACTCCAGCTTTGTCACCACCCCTGAAGCCACCCCTGTACCTAGGGAAGGCTGCTGGCTTGGCCCCGGGTACAAGGGGATCAGGTTGGCTTTGCATCCCAGGCAGCCTTCACTGCACTGACACAGCAAAGCTGCTTTGGGTCCAGGGCCAGCTTCAGCATCGACACCCAGCCCTGCTCCTAAAGCTGCTGGAGCACCCAGTGCACACCATGGAGAGAGCCAGGGAGGCAGCAGGAGACTCATGGCTGCACCTGAGAAACCAAACATGTGAGTTCTACCTCCATCCCCTTGCAAACATCCACACTCCCCCCTTCCCCAAGCACGCTCAGCCCTACTTGCTTTTACACATGCTGCTGTGCCCCAGCTCCCGTGACCCCACCATGAGGGACATCCTGTCCCCACCGCCCCACATCAACACCCTGTGTTGTCCCCGTGCCCTCTCCCCCGTCCCCACACACACCATGTCCCTATTAACCACCTTCACAGGGTGCTTCAGCGTCAGCCGCTTGGAGGGCTTTTATTTTTTTTCCCGCCAAGTAATATCGAAATGATATTTATTAAATTTGCTCTCTAAGTCCCTCAATCTGCTCCATAATACAGTGAATCTGCGAGGTGGTTTCACTGATCCCGCCTCAATGAGACCAGATTAACACAGATGATCCCAGCTTTGCGGCTCCCTCGGCCCAGGGAGGGTCAGAGGTTGTGCAGGAAGGCAAAACCCGCTGGCAGCGCGGAGCTGGGGAAACCACGTGGCCTTGGAAAATGATTCCCGAGGTTAATTCCAGGTGGGAAGGAGGGAGCACTCGGCGTGGACGGAAAACCCGTTTGGCTCCGTATTTCAGCCTCTCTTGCTCTTATCTCCCTCCTTGAGAGCATTGATTGCACCTGCCCCCACCCTGCTCCCCAGCAAGACGCCCATTAAATCTCAAATCAGCTCCAGAAAGGTTCATCAGATCCATTATCTCTGCATTCAGCTAAATTATGAAAATCATTAAGATAAGGAGGCATGGAGCCTATTAGTTTCCTGGAGAGGATGCGTTACAATTTTTTTTTCCTTCTGCTTCCACATTTAATTACCTTAAGTTTCACAGTATTTAATTCCATTTATTAAACCTTTAATACATAAAAACAAAACAACAATAAAACCCACTGCTGGTTGCCTTTTGGGAGGGCGCAGAGCCAGGTCTGGAGCAGCCCCTGCCCCCCATCCCTTTCCCCACCTGGGTTGTGGAGAGGATCGAAGCGATCCTCCCTCCACGCATGGTCACTGGCAGCTGAGCTGGAGCTGTGCTCGTGGGGAATGCAGCCACTAATTAAAAAATTAAGGATGTGGCCTGGAGTCCACGCAAAGGGAAAATGAGCAGCGCCAGCCCAAGGTCCTCCTGTGGGCTCCCCCATGCCAGGCTGGTCCCTGAGCTGGCTGCCAGGAGCTCTGAATAACCCAGAGGGATGACACAGAAACCAGCAGGATGGTGGAAACCCTGTTTGTTATTTTCTACAATCACAGGAACACAGTTAATCTGCAATGCCCCCACATCCAGAAAGCCCCAGCAGGGACAGTACTCCTACAGGTACACACAGGGATGGATCCATGTTCTGTTATTTGGGTTATTTTTTTGGACAGATGCCATTTTAGGACACAATAAAAAGCCTATGGAAAGAGCCAACCCCCCATGTGCTCCAAGCAAGGTCAATCTGAAGCATTAGCTGCTCACTGGCTGCATTTTGCCTTCCCAGAGATGCCATTTAGCAACCCTGGCTCCTACTGGAGCAGCATCTAAACCCCCTTATCCTGTAATGCTGAACAGGCCATAACCCTTACGCTGGTTTATCTCTGCCACCTAAACAGGACAGAGACCAAAGAGTGAAAACAAAACCAGAGGCACAGCTGGGAATAGCTGGGCACAGGGTCACCAACTGTGCCACGCACAGGGGAGGATGCCAAGCCCAGCTGGTGCCCAAGCCCAGCTCACCAAGCACAGAGAGGCTGCTGATCCGCTCCCTGTGAGCACGCAATTACAGACCCACACGCAGCATCTCCAAACACCTTCCTGCAGGAGATTTCAACGTTTGGGCAACTTATGGATCACTGAAACTTTTCCTGAGAAGCTGGGGACATTGATTGAGTACCTTGAGCCAGGCCTAAGTTTTCAAAGACCAGGTTGGATGGGACTTTGAGCAACCTGGTCTAGTGGAAGGTGTCCCTGCACATGGCAGTGGGGTGGAATGAGATGATCTTTAAGGTCCCTTCCAACCCAAACTGTTCTGTGATTCCACAGTTCAGACACTTCTCTCCAGAACTTGCACAGCATGGTTTGCAAACTCTGCTGCCTCCAAGACCTGTCCCATCATGCATCCAAACAGGGCCCCACAGCTCCAAGCAGCACAGTTTCTTCCCATCGACATCTTTTACAGGATCAAACCTCAAATTTGGCCTGTATTTTGCATTTGGTTTTTAAATCACGAATCACTCTGGAAAAGTAGCACCAGGAAGAAAAAAACAACTTGCTAAACTGTTCCCCAGCAGCATATCCACAGACTTTAATATAAAAAAGCTGCTGCTAATTTAAAAAACAAATGTTTAAGCAATCAAGCATGTTTATTTAATTTGTCCTTTCTGTGCCAGAGAAGGGCTGGGCCGCTCACAGCGGCTGCCACACGACAGTATGGAGAGTGTTTGTGGTGAGGTCCCTGCACGTTGAGATGGGGACAGCTGGAAGCCCCAACACAGCCCACCCCTTGAAGGGGAGCTTGGAGAGGGTCCCTTGGGAAAGTTCAGCCTCAGACCCACCACCCTGATAGAGATGAGACTGAGGATTCAACCCATTGCTTGCATCCAGCATGAGCCAGATCATAGACTCATGGAATGGTTTGGGTTGGAGGGACCTTAAAGACCATCTAGACCCCACCCCCTGCCATGGACAGGGTCACCTTCCACTAGAACAGGTAGCTCAGAGCTCCATCCAACCTGGCCTTCAGCATTTCCATGGGTGGGACACTCCTGGAAGACAGGCATCCCCATCACCTCCCTCCTCGTCCAAGAGCAGTGAAATTTCAGTTCATTTGCCATCACTGCAGACCAGTGTTTCTTTCACTGAAAAGACCGTGTATTGCTCTGCTTTCAGAAAGGGTGCAGGATGCACAGAGACAGGTACAGGGGAACCCAGAGCCCCAAAATGAACCCAAGTGGAAAGGGGCAGCTGCCTCACCATGGTGAGACACTGTTGACAGCGGGTCCTTTCCGTCCATGGGCCCATAGGACAGCAGCAGCTTAAAAACACAACTTGCACTCTGTTTCATTTAAATGCTCTGAACTCAGATCAACTCTTGGTTTAAATATTCATGGGTTCTGTGACAGGACCCGTGAGACATGTGGCAAGTGGGCCGGGAGCTCCATCCACCGCCGTGGATCAGACCTGCAGCTCAAGGGCCACTTTGTACCACCTCACATTCCCCATCCACAGAGCCTGAATCTCTTATGGCAACAGTAAGCTCCAAAGGGACTTTCCCCCTCTTTTTCCCAAACCCTCACCAGCAGTGAGCTAAATCCAGATCTGCTCTTCACACCCACCCACGGGCTGGGGCAACCAGTAAAGGTTCATTAGGAGGAGGAGCCGAGTTCGCCTTGCTTTGAACATGAAAACAGCTCAGAGAGGGGGATTTTGTGGGGGAGGAGAATATTCATCACAGAAAACCACCCAAAACATGGAGTGCAAACAGTGCCTTCAGCCTCCCTGATGCCAAAAGGGCTCCCGTGGATGAGGTTAAGGATAGGGCATTATGCAAAATGGTTGGTTTTTCTTCTCAAGTCATCTCTCAAGACACCTCTGTTCACTTGAGGTGCAGGGTGTGAATGTTCACCTGCTCAGCTTTCCCTCTGGCCTCCAACCTGAGTATTTGGGGTTGGCTCCTACTCTCAGGGCTGCTTAACCTGCTGTTTACATGGTTAATGCTCCACTGAGGCAATGCAAGACACAGCACCAGACCAGTAAACAAACAGTCCTGTTTCCCAGCTGGACAAACCCAAATCTTTCCTGATGTGAGACCCGTCACCCTTGCCACCTCTGGCACAAAATATTCCTGAAAAGACTTGGCCAGGATGAAAGTTTGAAGGAAACCCAATGGCAGCAGTGTGAAGGCAGCCCCCCAAAACTGCAAATGCTTTTGGTGAACCTTTGGAGGGCAGAGAGCAGCCAATAGCCCCCAGGAGCCAGGCAATGTTGGCTGCTCCTTTGAGCAGGTTCTCAGTAAGCCAAGGAAAGCTTCATCTTCCCAAGTTCATGGCTGTCATGTGAAAACTTCATGGATTCACAAAGTCCTGGGCTCCTGATGAAGAATGATCCTGCATGTGCACATTTCACAGATGGGAAGTTCAAGAAGGAACTGAAAAAATGATGCCCCTTGGTCTGCAGCAAAGCAAAGAACTGAGCCTGCTCCCAACCATCCCTCCTCCAACAGCCACCACCACCCACAGTGGTTTTCACCAGGCACATGCTGGGCACAACTCCTGGAAAGCCTCTAAAGGCCCAAACCCACCAAGAAATGAGCAATGATCCCAGGACAGAGACCCTACAGATAATCCAGATTTCTCATCGATCCCAAAACACCTAAAGAACCCAATTCTCAGAGCACAAGCAAGTCCCCAGAGAGGTTGGGGAGCCCTGTGCTGCTCTTCTCAATGCCAGGAGAGCTCAGACCTGGACAGCAGATCAGTATCTCCTTTCCCACCACGGCACTTCCAGAACAGCGATGCCTTGGAGAGGGAGCCAGAAGCACAGGCATGAGCAAACCCTTCAGAAGTAGGAACTCAATTTTGCCCATCATTATCACTGGCTTTAACAAATTGCTCCTGGGGATGGCAGGTACTATTAATTTTTCCCTCATGCAGCATCCAGGATGATTGAGGAAATCCACTGGCCTGTTGATTTGTTTGCCTCCCTGGCCCAAAATAACTCACTGTTTATTTTTAAACAGCAGGATGCATCAAATCCTCACATCGAGGTGGTGGAGCTGGGAGGAGATGCCACACACATCCATGGGACCTGCACCTGGCCTGAAGGTTTCCACCCCATTCTCTGCATTGGGAAAGAGCCTAGTCCAAGTCTCCCACTTGCACTTTATATACAGGAAAACTGAAAAAGGGATTTTTCATGCCATCAGGTCCCTTCCAGCAGCCACGTTCCTGATGGATTCCCTGCCTGCCATGCCTGAGCTTTGGTCTGCTTGAAGCCCAGGGAGGGTTTGGGCACCTCAGCCTCAAAGACAGCCCTTGGCCTTGGACTTTGTTGTGTGCCCCTGATGCTCCAGGTGGTGGGGATCTTCTGGGTGATACTAGGACAGAAAAAACTGCAACGTGCATGGCAGCAACCAAATCGTCACAGAAGGTGCTTCTCTCTCTAACAGGTCTCACAGAAAGACACAACCACGGGAGACAACAGGCAGTGGCTTGTGGTGCTGCAGCACCTTGCTGAGTCCTCCAACACCCTGACAAGACCTGAGCAAGACACTTGCCCTGAGCCCAAGCCATCCTGGAGCCTCTGCGTTGGCAGCAAGCTTGGGCCAGCTGAGGTGCCCACATCCCTCTCAGAACTGAAGCTCCTCTCCTGTCCCAGTGGCTGTGGTTTGTCGTGTGGGAGGATTGAGGATTCGCTGTTTGCCCTCCTGTGGGATTTCTCCAAGCAGCAGCTGATGCACAAGGACTCATGCAACCAAAACTCCAATCAGGCCTCCTGAGGAAACACCACTGGGGCTCTCAGCTGGGTGTTTTGGTGGTGGTCTCCTGGGGGGCTGTGTGGGCAGGAGGGAGCACCCAGTCCAAGGACATCCACAGGATGGGACATCTTCTACATAGCTCAGCTTCGTAACAACATCCCCGTGGGAAGGGGTTTCTCAACTCACACAACCCCAGCAGAAATCATGCAAGGCAGCTTTGCTGTCCCCATCCCGTAGGCCCCCACAGATGACCTTTATTTGTGTTTTTCTGAACACCATCTCCATTCTTTGTGGTTACTGAGACTGTTTTCCATATGAGCAGCACTGGAGAGTCTTCCAGAGCCTGCAGCCATCCCACACTGGAGCCTGCTGAGCAGCCAAGCGAGACCTGCAAAACCCCCACGCTGGCTGGAAGCTGCCACGAGGACCACGTGGGCAGTAATGGATCTACCAAGGGCTGAGCACAAAGGCACTGCTGGGGAAAGGCGAGGCTCGGGAACACAGTGCAGGCAGAAGGAGCTGCAGCAGGAACATGCCCCAGCCGAGGGGAGGCAGGGACAGAGAGTGGCACCAGCAGCTCCAGCAGCACTGGGCTGGTGCAGGTCCCCAAAACCTAAAGGCAGCCCTTGGGCAGGGAGCTGGCTTTCCACAGGGAGCTGGCTCTCCCCACACACGCTCTTTCATGGAAAGCCTTCTTTGTTTGTTTTCTTTCTTTCTTAGAATAAAAGGAGAGGGAAGTGAGTGTGCAGTTTTCAGGGACCTAGGACTCCCCATGCCCATCACCAGAGCAAGGCTAAACTGCATCAAGTCTGAACAGAGCTCTCCAACAGAGCTTGAAAGCAGAAGGAATGACCTCCTCCTGCACGCACATTTCCTCCTGCTCCTTAGGGACAGCAGAGGGGACCCGGAGGTGCATCTCCTATGTGCCTACACACACCATAAATAGCATGATACCCACGTGTTATGGAAAAACAGGTCCTGTGCAACTGCCCATCCCATGTGGAGTCTGCGGGGCCGTGGCACAGGTTGGTGCCTGCCTGCCCCCCGAGCACAGGCACAGGCCCTGCTCTGTGCAAACACGCCAGGCTCGTGCCCAGCCCCGCAGCTCCCCCAGCACTGCCCTGTGCAAACACGCCCGGGCGTGGGGCTGCACTGACAGGGCATTTACAAGGGAAGGCTCCTGGGACACCTCACAGCACCCTCCAGGACCTAAAGGGGCTCCAGGAGAGCTGGAGAGGGACTTGGGACAAGGGCATGGAATGACAGGACAACGGAGAATGGCTTCCCACTGCCAGAGGGCAGGGTTAGATGGGATATTTGGAGAAATTCCTCCCTGGGAGGGTGGGCAGGCCCTGGCACAGGTTGCCCAGAGAAGTTGGGGTTGCCCCATTCTTGGAAGTGTCCAAGGCCAGGTTGGAGCAACCTGGGCTAGTGGAAGGTGTCCCTGCCCGTGGCAGGGGGTTGAAACAAGATGATTTTTAATGTCTATTCCAACCCAAACTATTCTGTGACTCCATGACTGATCTTGCTTTTCCACTGTAGCACACTAAGGGAAATCAGTTGATGGAAGCAGCTACAGACTCCACTTTCTTGGCTCAGGAGAGAGAAACAGCAATTGCCACTGGGACCAGGCTGGGCTGCAGCTCCAGTAACTCAGCTGTCCCATGCCTGATGCAAAGTCCTATCTCTTCCAAAAAGGCATTCAGAAATGCACAGCTCAAAATGCAGCAAATATTACACACTGCTGGTGTCACCACTCCTCCTCATGTCCCAGACACACTTTCCCTCCTCTTCCCACTGTCCCATCGGCACCCAGCAGCAGAGGGGCCCTGCCAGCTGACAGATGAATCTTCAGGTTAACAAATCCAATTTGTTGGAGAGACAAAAAGCCAAAGCATTTCATTTCTGCTGGCTTTTACTTCATGAAATTGCTCAGACATTCAAGATGTGAAATGTCACCGTGTCACTTGGTGGCAGATGAGGGCAAGGAGCTGAAAAGGTCAGGAGAAGTTCTTCAAGAGCCACCCCTGTACATTTGAAGGGAAGGGGAACAGGGCAGATGGAGCCACTGTCATTGCTGGGGTCTAGGACACCACTAGCCCATGCATAGTCCAGATACAAACCCAGTGCTCCCAGTCCCACCAGCTCTCAGCAGAGCACAGAGGGATGTTAATGCCCAGCACCAGAGCACAAGCACCCACTCACAATTGCAAACCACCCCCTTTTGCTCTCCTTGACCTCCCCAAGCCCCCTCACATTTCCCTGAGCTTGAATGAACAAAGCCAAGGAGGTCTCCCCAAAGCCCCTCGGGGTATTTCCCAGCAGTGTTCGACACAGTGGCAGCCCTGGAAGCACAGCAGAGCCACTCGTGTCCTACCGGGAGCAGACAAAGCTCTGGGCATGGGCCAGTGCATCACAGAGCAGGGCTTTGCCATGTCCTCTGCCTCCCCTGAGCTGGGTCTCGGAGCAGGGATGTGCACAAGGGTTCTGCTGTTATCCCACAAGCAGTGCTCAGCGCACCCTCCCTCCAAACTGGAGGCACCCAAAAGCTGTGTCAGCACAGCACGAGGCGGTCACAGAGGCCACGGGCACAGACAGGGCTGCGCTCCCTGCCGGGACGTGCCGTGGGCACTGCGGCTGCTGGGCACCCCTCCAGCCCAGAGGGAACCCGAGACCTCCCTTCAGGGGTGAATTTACTGCTGGGAACATGCAGTTACAGCCCAGTGATGTCAAGGTGAGGTAGAACAGGACACCCCACGGCACAGGGCCCAGCTATGCGGGGTATGGGGAGCCTGGAAATGAAAGCCGTCAGTGTCTGTGCCCAGGGACACTGAGCCCTGTGGGCAGCTTTGCTGCAGACACTGCTCTGGCTGAGGGTTTAACTGCAGCAGTTTGGGGAGATGAACTGCTGCAGGGTTCTGTGTCAGCCCCAGCCCTACCATGGGGCTGGAGCCTCCCAAATGTCAAAAGGCTGAATCTGACCCAAAAAGCACCTCTGTTCACACATCCTTGTGGGGTCCTTCCAACTCAGGATGTTCTAGGATTCCTTGGCCAAAAGTGGCTCTGTCCCACATTCTCCTGTTCCCATTATCCACATCCAGAGGCTGTGGCTACAAGCAGAGCCAGAAGATGCACATACAGATGGAACAGACAGGACTCCATGTGATGCCATCGCTTTCAGTGCTGCCTTGATCAGGGCACTGAGCAGCACAGCCATCTTGTGACTTCAAAAAGCTCAAGCCCAGCAATTATTTACATAGGCAAGATTTCACAATATGAGGGCTTTTCCCTCCTAAAGGACTACTCAGAAAAAAGTGGGTTTAAAATAAAGTGACTTCCAAGGAAAAATCCAAGTTGAAAGCCTTGCTTTGATTTTATTTTAAGATTAAAGCTCTCTGCAGAGTGTTCTGGGGCCTGACGTGCGTCCAGCATCACAAACTCCTCTGGTACTTCCTAGAAAAAGCTGCAAGTGAGCCACCCATCATGAGAAGGTTCAGAGGGCCAGGAGGAGAACAAGGCTCTCAGGGGACACACACACTGCCCCAGACACTGCTGGACGCCCTGCCTCGAGAGCATCTGTCTGCAGGAGGGCAGGATAGAGGACGAGAAATGAAGGCACAGATAAGGGATATGACTCGCTCAAAGACATTGGAAAAAGTCAAGGGTAAGTCAAGAACAAAGCACTGGGCTGGGAGATCCCGTTACATGACAATGCAGCCTAAGGACAGCCAGGCTCTGGGAGGGTTTGCAGCATGAAACCCAAGCCTATGTGCCCTGTGAGCTGACCTGGCCACACCATGGGAACAGCGGCTCCAGGGCACAGACCCCTCAGGGGCAATGCTCTGCAAAGTGCTTGGCACAAAGGTTCTAGGCAAGAGCTTCTCCCCCAGTTTCCCTTCCCAACCCACCAGCATGTGCTCAGCATGAAGCACTCGAGCACATAGCGAGCTCACCCCTGTGAGGAGGCACCCACAGACAGTGCAGACAGGCCCTCACCCAGCCCAAAATGCAGCTCTTTGACAGGCTGGGCACCCACCAGAGGCCCATGGTACCTATATGGGCACCCATCAGAGCCCCCACACCTACACTCCCCAAGGCAGCCAGGATGAGAAGCCTTAGCTGTCAGGGCCATTGAGGATTTCATTCACCTTTCTCTCTTACTTCGTAAGAAACACTCAGAAGTTCCTCCCACCTACCTTCCTTTCCTTTTCAAAGCAACCTTACACCTATTTTTAGATCAGCACATCTCGGTGCTGCTGGATGGGTGCCGTCCCCCGCATCACCTCCGCTGGGAGGAGGAGCAAAGGGATGCTCATGTTCCCCACACTGCTGGGGCAGCTGCTCAGCCCAGGGGTTTTCAAGCTGCTTTGCAGAGAGATGAATGAATAAAGCATGGAAGCTGCCATCCTGCTGCTTGGGAACAGATGCCAAGAGCACAGGAGGTCTGTGGTCCTTCCCAAAGCCCAGAGAGCAGCCCCCAGATCCCTGTACAGGACCAGCAGCACAGCCTTTGGGGCACATAGTCCATGAGCAGCCCCAGGGGCCAGAAACACAACCTTGCAGCTCTAGACAGGTCAGTCTGCTAAAATCGAGTAGATGAAGTGTGATAGTGGCAGGCAGAGCTTTCTCCTCGTCCCTTTCCCAAGGAATCAGGACACATGGCAAGGGTGGTTCGTCCTGCCCCATGCCCAGCTCTGCTTGGAGCTTTACTGCAGGTTTGTCCTCAGCATTTAAAGGTACTAAATTGTGCTTGGGCTCCTGGAGAAAACAAATCTTCTCATCGGTTTGGTGCAACAAGTCCTTCCAGGAAGAACTCAGCAGAGATCTTGCTCAGCTGCCCTCCTCAGTGCTCTGAGCACATCTTGAAGTAGAGCCAGGACTTGCCTGGTGGAGTCAGTTCTGGGTGGATGGTGCTCAGAGACTTCAAATTCGGGGATTTTTCCTCTTCCAGACAAGTTTTGCAAGAGGACAGAAACAGGTGGAGAGTCTCAGAGTCTGGATGCCAGAGAGGAACAGAGGTGGCAGGAAATCCCAAACCAGTGGAAAATTCAGCTTGTTGTGGGTCAAACACAGAGGAGGAAGCAGAGGCACAAGTGGAGGTGCAGGGAGAGGAAAGACCTTTTCCAGGAGGGCAGCCCAAGAGGTCAGTTTTGTACAAGGCTTCTGAGGATTCACAGTGTTTCAGTTCTGATGCTGAAGGTTAAAATCCTGGAGATGATCAGGAGCGGGCTCTCCAAAGGCTGATTGATTCACCAACAGTTCTCCCTGTGGCAGCAGGGCAGTCCCAGTGCCATGTAGGACCAGCAGCCTCTACCTCTCACTGCTGCATAGAGAAAAAAAAGCCATCCCAGGCACCGCAGACGTCACCTTTGCTTTGGAGTGTGGCTGAGCTGGGACACACTGACCCACCCAGCTGTGCTCGATGGGGTGGCAGATCCTGAGCTCCCACCGTCAGAGCTCTGTGAAGCAGCAGCAGCCCTTCCTCGGTGTAAAACCAAGCAGGAGAGCAAGGAGATGAGCAACACTCCGACGGATGCTCCCAGGATGCCGGCAGTGCAGGGACGCAGAGGCCACCGTGGCTGTGCTTCGTGTCCCAAATCAGTCTGTCCTACCGGGATCTCACTGAGCTGCTGATGGCTGAACCATTCCTGGAACTGGCTTGGGTCCTGTCAGCTCCTGTGCTTGCTCTGGACTAGCAGGGAGAAGGTAAAACAGTACATGGCATGTGGCAGGGCCATCACTGCTCCAGCACCCCAGGAGAGCCAAAGGAAAGCTGCATCCCCTCCTGCTGAAATCCACCCGTGAGAGTGACAGGGATTTAGCTAAGCATGGAAAAGGCAGCCCAGCTGCCCAGCATGGGGAGGGGGTTCTTCTTCAGGGTGCTGCCCTGGACCCCCAGGCACAGGCAGGGCATGAGCTGCATTCAGAAATCCCTGCTGGATACTAACAAGGACACTAGGTTATATCCAATCAGCACCATTTTAGAGCCCTGAACCAAACAGCCACATGCAAATACACCTGGGAAAAACAGATTTGCTTCTTGCTTTATTTATTGGCCAGGGCTGGGAGAGGAGGGACACAACCCTGAGACACCTTCTCCTGGCTCCAAAAATGTGCTCATTATTCCCAGGCAGTGTCTGGCAGGGTGCGGATTGCTCTCAGATTAGAGATGTTTATCAGTGAGCTATAATGAAGGTGGGACAGTGACACCAAGATGAATATTATATTTCAGAAAAATTTAAATGAAATGATCCATCATGCCCAGCAGATCAGCACCACCTTCTGCCAAGCACTGCACCAAGCAGAGCAGCTCCGGGACCAAGGCTGTGCTTTGGAGACCCACAGTCACCTTGGCTCACAGCTCCAGAGGAAAAGCAGCATGACGGATAAAGAGAAGCACTTCGGATTTCCAAGGGCACAGAGAGAAACAGCAACACAAACCAGCTCGATGGCAAGGGAACCGCAGCCTTCTCCAGCACAGCAGTGAGACAGTGCACGGTGGGACCAGCCCTGTCTCATTGACTGGACCAGTCTGGGTCCTGGTGTTGAGCACACCTGAAACGGAGCGCCCTGGGACGCGGCCACCGCTCGTGCAGGATGTGCAGGCCAAGGGTCACGGAGCGGCTTTTCCCTTAAGTGAAATATTGCTGCCGGCTCAATGGAAGCAGGAGGCTGGTCCCTCCTGGGAGGAAGCTATCAGAAACCACTCTCCCTCCCAGCGTGGCTTGCCCATGGTTTGCTACCTGTTGCATTTTACAATCAGGCAAAACGCTGGAAGAACGTCAGATGACATTAGAAAACCAGAGCGTGCAGGGCAGGGACACCAGGAATGCTCCGAGCTGCTGCAACCCAGCCACGGAGGCTTTACACATTCATCTGAATTTTAAATACAGAGCTTGATGACTGGCATCCTCACAACTGCCACCGCAGCCTCACACTACAGCTTTTATGGTAATTCACAGGGAGTTACCCACAAGGCACCGCAGAGATTTTCTTGGCAGCCATCCTAAACTAATTTTTATAGGTTAGTGTACGGTTATACATAAATGTTTAAGAAAAATAAAATGGCGACTTGGAGGGAAGGAGACGACTGGGAGGTTGCTGTGCTGTGGCTTGTGATGGTCCAGTGCAAAATGCCAGAGGGTTGATTGGAAGTCCACGCCACTGCTGGCCACCCCACGCCAGGGCCAGTGGCCAGAAACAACACTTTGTTCATAAACTGGTTTGCACTGGCTGCCACAGTGCCCAGTCCTCTGCATCATTCCTGCCCCAGCATCTCTGGGTAACCAGAGCATCCCCCTGCTCTTCACAGGATGGTTAGCTTGGCCAGGTCACACCTGGCCAGGAGGCAGCACCACCAACACCCTGCCTGCTCCCAGGTGACCCACTGGGTGCCTGTCTGCAGTGGGGGTGATGGGCTGCAGTGCTCAGCCCCCATCCTGGATGTGCCAGCCAGGAGGGGACAGAACAATCCCAAGTAACACCAAGTTGTTGATGAAGACCACAGCATCCTGAGAAACACCTTTCATAGAACCATGGATGGGTTTGGGTTGTAAGGGACCTTAAAGACTATCTCATTCACCCCCTGCCATGGGCAGGGACAGCTTCCACTAGCCCAGGTTGCTCTAAGTCCTGTTCAACCTGGCCTTGAACACTTCCAGGGCTGGGGCAGCCACAGCTTCTCTGCCCAACCTGTGCCAGGGCCTGCCCATCCTCATTGTAAAGCACTTTGTCCTTATACCTAATCTAAATCAACCCTCTTTTGTTTTAAAACTGTTCCCTCTTGTCCCATCACATCAGGCCATGCCAAAAAGCCTTTGATGTGCTTTCACACCAAACCTTTTCCATCACCCTCTACCCTGGGCACATCCCTTCCTGCAAGGAGGGAAGGAGGGTTCAGACTCCACCTGCCAACCCCACCTCAGAACTCCCAGTGGGATGCAGCTCTGTCCATCACCTTTGCTTCCCACATATCCTGACCCTGCTGGACACAGGAACTTCACATGGTGAGTGGAAACTGCTGCTCAGCTTCCAACTCCCTCCATGGCCAAGGGAGGAAAGCGCCAAAGCCGCTGCCAGCGAGCGAACACACCGCGGGAAACAAAGGAGAGACGCAGCAGGAGGGAAAGCTTGATCACTGCAAGCCCGAAGCAGCACCCAGCTACGATTCCCAGGAGCCAGAGCAAACACTTGATGATGTCAGAGCTGATGGTTAGCTAAAAAAAAAATTAATAAATCCTGAATTCCTGCAGATTTTCCTGCACGCACACACGTGTGTCGCAGCGTGGAAGGGAAGCAGGCAGTGTGACCATCGCTGTTGTCTTCACAACAGCAAAATGGAGGGAAGCACAGTCAAGACTTTTAAGGAAAAAACCTTTCAGCTTTCAATCAGCTGTGGAATTATTCACAATAGTGATTTGGATACAGGGACGCCATAAAGAAAACAAGCAACAGATCAGAGGGCAAGATAGTGGGATTCAACTTCAGCAGCACAAAGAGACAACAGGCTGAATTCCAGACCAGGCAGCTATTTTCCCCGACAAGGGATTATTGCAGATTGAGAAGCCACACATACACACCACGTCCTCCCTCTCCTGCCTGCTGTGTGCCACCTCAGCTGGGTGTTTTCATGCAAGGTGGAGAGCACTTTGCCTTCTGTACCCAGAGCACACGGTTACCCCATGTACCTCCACACTACATCATGTGTCACTGCCCACAAACAGCACTGAAAGCAGGGGAAAACCCTGAAAACAGCATTATGTAAAGTCAGGGCATTTCTGGAGTGAGGACCTGCTGTATCTCCACACACCTCTCCATCAGGAATATAAACCCCCAGCTCCCAGGAGCACAGCAGCAAGTGACAGAAAGCGAGTCATTCCTGAGGTGTGAGCAGAGCAGCTTACCTGTTGTGCTCGTAAACAGGCTGACTAGAGGAAGCTCAGCACTCAGAAGCAGAACACCAGATGCATTCCCACCATCACATCCAGACCATGTCCAAGATGCTCCGAGACTGATGCAGACAGACAGCGGTGGGAGAGGCAGGACCCCCAGGCATTGTGCTCCCCATATACAGATTCACACGCAAACGCTTCACTGCTCAAACCCCAACAGGTTTAAAAATCCCCCCTGGAAAGGGAGACCCTTCTTGCAAACCCCACCATGTGTGGCAAACTGTGGCTGCAGCCAAACCAGCCCTGATCCGAATCTCCCACCTGCAGCCAAGTGCTGCCACCCACCCTCTCACCTTCCCAAGCACACCATTAGAAGCCACTCGACCCCCAGATTTCCTCCTCCCTTAGGATGTCCCCGTGTAGGTGCTTGTAAAGTCACAGCCAAACTGCAGCCCCCTGGTCTGCACTGACAGAGCACTCACCTCCAAAACAGGGCTGAAAACAAGGGGTTCAGCTGCTGCTGTGCAAAAACAGCCCTGACACGGCAGCAGGAGCAGAGACCTCCAGGAGCTGGGCACAAAGAGCCACAGGCTTCCTAACCTAAACCATCCCACAGCCCTGATTTAATCTGATTTATGCAAATGTTAAACCAATTTAGGTGTGCACATTGTACGAGTTGCCTGGCCCAGTTTAATTTGATAGGTTTTTAAACCTGTTTAGACAAACTAATATCTGCTCTCTAATCTAGAGCAGCTCTTCGACTGTGCAAATGTTGCCAGGGAACTGGAGCACGGAGGTTCTGATGGATCCTTACTCCTATGACAACACTCGCGCTGCATCAATGTTACTGAGTGATAGTAACAGCGGAGAGAGGACGCCAAAACCCCATCTCTCTTAGGGCTGGTCACACCCATGACACAGGGCTCCCAAATCCCACACTGCCACACCAGGAGGGGCACAGAGACCATCTCCAAAGCCTTCCAAACCCACAATGCACAAGCCCAGGTGAGGCTCAAACAGCCCAGGGCTGCAGCAGGAAAAGCCTTGGTTTTCTGTGGAGGAGGACACAAGTCCCTGAGGTGCCAGCAAGTCCCAGGAGCAGGGAGAAATCCCAGTTTTGGGCCCCACTTCCCCATGAGCCGGGCTGTCTCACCCTCTTTATCACTCCTTTGTCTCCAGAGAGACAGTGCAGAGCACCCCTAAACACCTCCTTTAGAGCTCAGGTGTGTGTCCAGCCCATGACGTGCTCCTCACACCTGCACGTGCTCCCTCCTCACACCTGGACATCCCAGGGGGAATCTGGACCCCTATCCCAATCCTCTGCCATGGCAGCACCTCCCTGGGCAGCTGCACCCAGCACCTGCCCTCAGGAGCTGGTGGGAGGACAAGAGTCAAGAGGCTTTGTGGATTAAAGAAAATAATAAATAGAGCTCAAAGAATCTCACACCTCCCAGCCAGCTCCATACTGAGGGATGTCAAGAAGGCAACATGGCTCTCAAAATTCCTTTTTTTGGAGGATGCTGGGGCTGCAGAGGGACACGGCCATCTGTGTAGGACATGGGCTTGTCAGACAAGCAAATAATCCGACAGCAAAGACAGCTATTGCAAAGAGAACGCCAAGCTCGATAAATTACTAAGCCAAGATAGTGATACTCAAGCTAGAAAGAAAATAAGTCCAAAAGAATTATGTTGGATCAGACCCAGAAGTCTAGAGGGTTTATGAACTGAAGGATGGGGGAAAATAAAAGACAATTTCCAGTTTGCCAGGCTGATGTCAAGGCAAAAAAAAATAATCGGTCAAGTTATAAAGCAAATAATCAGAAAGAGAGGACAAGAGCAAAAAAATAAAAGGTCTAACAAACAGAGCCTGCAGATTGTTCCAGCTTATTGTGTAATAAACTTTGCAGAAAGGAAGTTGGCCTGAGCGTTACTACTTCAGGGCTCATGGGTTTAAAATCGACCACAATTTTTAAAAACCAATACTGAGATAGCCAGAAGCTGCCCAGCCTGGCTGGCTTCTTCAGTTTGCAAATAGAGAAAAATAAGATATATGTTTTAAGGGCCCTGCCTGGAGCCACCACCCCAGAGTGACGCTCCTGGCTACTAACCCCACTCCCACCACCCTCTGCAGGACACCAAGAGCTTCACGGGTGGAGAGCTGGGCCAAGGGAAGGGATTATTTGAAGTACAAGTCAGGCACATTTTTCACGCTGTTGAAGCAATGATATTTAACAGAAGTAATTTGCAGATTTTCCTTTTTTTGAGGAGAGAGTTATGAATAATATGCATGTTCTTATCAACTCATATAAGTAGAATTTAAAGCTCAAAGTTCAGCAACTATGGATTAAACTACTTAGCAGCATCTTTTTAATGCAACTGAATAACCTCTCTCCTTACCATCCGCTCGCACTGCCCACACTGACTCGGGTTAGATCTGGCTTCGCTTTATCTCGGATTCCTACACTCGCAATTTTATCTCTGCAATGCAAAAGAAAAGCTGTTTTAGTGGGGAACAGAGCGAGTTCAAATCAAACCCACATGCGGCAGAGGCCACAGGCCACAGCTCGCATCCATCACGGCAGCTCCACTCGCCACCCACGCAACCTCTGCCACGTGGAAGGAGGATAAACAGTTCAACGCGCACTTACTACCTGGAGTTACTCTGCACCAAGGAGCAGCTGGATGGGGGGGCCCTTCACCCAGGGCCAGCCTGGTGAACTGCCCGCGGGGCACCGCAAAGGGCACCCACCCTGAGACAGACTCCAGGACCTCAGTGCAGTGTTGGGTGGGAGTTTCCCACCTCAAATACAGCTCTGGGTCTCCAAATACAGCCCAAGCCCTTTGGACAGCCCGGCAGCACGAGCTGTTCCCATGCCATGAGGAACCACAAACATCTCCAGCTCCATGTTCCCCAGCTTGTGGCCACACCATCCCCTCAGACACCCCATCTAGGGGGATCTCAGGTCCCTTCACCCTCATTCCCACCTCTCCCTGCAAAGCAGCAGCAGAATTAAGGGTCTGACAGGAATCCACCCTCCTGGAGAAAGAGCAAAGGCATATTTTTCCTCCTCTCCTTAGGGAAGGCGTCACACGGGTGATTCCTTGGCATCCAGAAAAAGGCAGAGCAAACCCGCTCCCCTCGGGATGAGACGGAGGGGACACCTGAGGAAGAGGCGTCATTTACCAAACCTACATTTTTCAACCCAGTGAGCACCAGGGAACAGGGGGACAAAGACCCAGGGGGCACAAGGGACCCGACCCCGTCCTGCCAGTGAGGCCAATGCCAGAAGACAACTACCAAAGGGTTTGAGGACCTCGTGCCCCATCCCCTCCACCACCTCACACCCAAGCATACAAACGGCTCTGCTGCAGGAGACCCCTCTCCCCCCGCATTCCTCAGTGGCACAGCTTCAGCTGGAAGCTCCTCTCGCATTACTCAAAGTATTTATGACTTTTTCCCATTTGAAATATGGGCCCTTACCACGCACAGGAAGGAGGAGGAGAGTGCCAGCAAACCATTAATTTATAAGTCAATCTGGCAGGGAACAATTAACAGCTTTCCCACTGCTGGACGTGCAGAGTGGGGGTACCTTCCCCCTGGGGAGGGCAGGAGGGTCCCTGCATTGGCACATGCCCTGCCCAACCCAACAGCCCTTGTGCCCAGCACCCAAATCCCACTTCATTTCCCCCATCAGGAGCTCTCACAGGAACAAGCAGCCCTGTCCCCTGCAGCCCCTTCAGGTCACACAAGCAGTTCCCCCAGCCTAGCACAAGTACACAAACCCCAAAACATGTTTTATAGGGAAAAACTACATAAATCCCTAACGTTTTGCCCTGCCCAAGCTGAACTGTGATCAGTGGTAACAGCCAGGAGCTGCGGCAGGAGCAGAAGCACCAGCATCCATGGGGAACATCCCCAGCGAATTTCAGAGGGGGGTTGGCTGGGAAGGGGATGGGGGACACTCCAGGTGCACAGCCCCTCACTCCACAGGGTGCTCCCATTCAGAGGAAGGGCTGGAACCTCCCAGCCACGACTGCTTTTTCCTCCCAGCGGCAGTGAGTGCTTTTCCAAGAGCGAAGCCTGCCGGGACTCGGAGAGGGTGAACCCTCCAAGAGCAGAGGCGTCCCCTGCCCCGGGGGGTTCAGCACCAGTCCCTGTCCCTGCAGACGCTCACACCCCTCCCACTGCTGTCACCTCTACACCTGCGCTCTTCCCCTTATCCCACACTGGCACCATTTGCTTCCCCAGGAGGGACTGGAATGGGATTATCCTGGGGAAGCACAAACACTATTTAATCATTACTCTTATTTGAATGGGCAGGGATGCAGGGTGGTTTCACCCTCCCTGGGACAAATTTAGGTTCGGTCACACAGGGGCTCTGGGGCCAACTCTCGCTTGCCGCGGGATGATCCCAGGGCTCCGGCTTTCAGCTGAAATCCCCGAGGGCGGATGGAAAACACCACCTGCTGTCACCCCAGGAGTGTCCCCCTGCGACTCTCCCAGGCTGTCGCCACCTCCAGAGCCAGCTGCCTCTTGCAGAAGAGGGAGGTTTGTTGCAGCCTCCCCAGCGCAGGGTGGGGGAACCCTCCCCAACAGGAGGACTTGGGTGGTTTGGGGATGATCGGCATCCCTCCCCTGCTGCTGTCGCTGGGCCATCCCACAGCCGGGGGCAGCGGGGAGAAACCCACTTGCCGCCGGGCTCTGAAGGTGGTGGGAGGACAAGGCACCGCCGCCGTCACCAGTGCCACCAGTGGCACCCGTGCCACCCGTGCCCGGGGTGGGCGCGGGCAGCAGGGCGGGGGACAGAGCCGTGTCCGCGGGATGCGGCACCGCGCTGGGGAACGCCCCGACGGTACCCACGGCCCGGCGCTGGCACCGGCACGGCGAGCGGACCCACCCGTGTCCCGGCTCTGCCCCAGGGGGGACACAGCCGAGCCCCGCAAACCCCCGCGGGGCGCTCCGGGGGGACGGGCGGGGGATGCGGGGATGGGGCGGGGGGCG